>LPNX010556424.1:78249-150317 GCA_001517045.1 Pseudotsuga menziesii
GTTATTATTAATAAAACGTTTAATAATAAAATGTTATCATCAAATAAATTTAATTAATGATCATCATTGTTAAAAAATTAATTAAAAGATGAAATTATATTAAATTAAAAAACTCAAATTAATATATATATATTCTTGATTTAATGGTATGTTACTAAAATATTTTAAAATTTACTAATATTATCATTTAAGCCGAATTGCACTTAACCATTGTGTTACACTATTGCATTATAATGTTTTGTATGTCCCACGTCTTGCTGCTAATCTCTTGTGAGTCTACCACATGAACCACACTAGGTCTCCTAAGAAGGTTGTTTTCTCTCTTCATGAAGTTGAAATCTATGATATTGTGAATGGTAGAGTCATTGCTAAAAGTTTTGTGGATCATAGTTCGAAATTCTACAAGTTCTCACACTTCATGCCTTTCTCTAACCTCTCTTCTCTCCTCACCCATGCCAAATAAGCAAACAATCTTTGGCATGATAGGTTTGGTCATCTAAACCATAGTAGCATAATACAAGTACCAATACAGATACAAATACGATTCGATGCAAAAAAAAAATGTAACGAAAAAAATACAGAAGTAGACTTATTATATATAATATTTTTAATTAAATATACAACAATATATATAATATTTTTAATTAAATATACAACGATATATATAACATTTATATATAGTTAAACATATACGATATTTTTAATGAAATATTGAATATCAACCATTAAAATTTAAACTTATATATATAACATATTTTTTATAACCAAAATTACTCTTAAAAAACAAAAAGATAATTCCTGTAGTATAAGAGAGAAAACTCTTAGTAATTATGTATTACCCCTCTTGTATTCCCTAAGTATTTTGTAATTGTTAATGTTTATTGTACTTGTTTTCTGGTGAGGAGCTCAAGGCTAAGGCTAAGGCCCCACAAGTAAAACCTAGTGAGTTAGGGGATTAATTCCCTAAATTTGTAGATTTAGGAGAACAAAAAACATTGGCACAATTTAAAATGACTCGAAACTAATCCACTAGGGGAAGGATAAACAATGAGGGAAACCTTGGAGGTCGAGTAAAGGTAATTCGGTATCATCGCGGTGTTGACGAGGGAACAATCCACCATCCTCACCTTCGACCTTAAGCCACTTATTAGACACTAGTCAATTTCTCACGCGCTTAATTGTTAATTTTACTTATTGCAGACATACGAGCCTAGGGCTCAAACATGAAGAAATTATTGCATAAAACACACTTGGATAACCTAAGAGTAACTACAACATGTAAAATGCAAATAGATCATAAAGAGGTTTTATGAGGAATAGAAACCTTCACCGCAATGAGGTTACTTCCACCTCACATTAATCAAAGGTATTGGAAGGAAGAAGACATGTATATTATATATTAAAGCATTATATATATAATAGCAGAACATATATATATGAAAGGAATTTCATATATAACACTCGAGAATTATATAGTAAAAGAAATTATATATATATAGAACAAGAATACCAATATTGATTGAGTATTGAATTACGTTGAGTAATAGTTGATAATTGTGGAACCGTTACTTGATTGATAGTCATTAATTTTGGAGGCATTATGTAATTATCTTGATTGATATTAACTATTGAGAGACGTTGATCATGGAGGCGTTACCGAGGATGCATAATCATTGATTCGATAGGGATTTACCAGGTTATATATTCCATATCTTGTATGGAGATGGGGGGGAGAAAAGGAGGACCTATGCATGTTGAGGAGATATCAGCACTTCTCTGTGAGGAATGAGCTATGCATTTGACGAATATCTCAATGATTCTCTATAGGGAATGAGCTATGTATTCTAAGGAAAAATTTCCTGTGTTTTCCTCTAAGCAATGAGTCATGCGTTTTGGGAGAGATCTCTACGTGAACTATGGATCATGTTAGTTAAAAATACAAGGTTAAGGATTTACATACATTTATCTTATGAGAATAGTTTAAGTTACAACAGTATGGTGTTATCATGAATGAATGATTGGTATATATATAAGTTTCCCAAAAAGTATCCATCTATTGCTTATGTAGGAATTCTAAAGACTTGATCGCATTTAAATGCCATGTAAACTCTTGAGACTAATTCTCGTGTTGAAAAGAAAATGATTTGGAAAGAAAAGAATCACATCATCATCCAAATAGTTTATTTTTAATATGTGTTGACTTATGATGCTTCAGAGATATCAGGCTTCCTCAAGATGACCAACACACTTTCAAAGCTTGTTTCTACTATGTGTTTAGTGTCATATTATTGAAGGCATTTGTAGTTTTTGAAAGGAAATTACTGGTTTGGGTTGGGGTTTCTATCATGATGTTAATCACTTATGAGACCCATATGTTAGCTAAAAGGTCACAAGTCATTGTATGTTGAAACATGGTTAAAGGAATTTGGGGTATGATACAAAAGCATAGTGAAAGTTGCATGTAAGTATTACCCTATTGAGAAGAAAACATATTATGTAAAACTAGAATGCATTGTATGTAGGATGTTTATATCAGGAATTTTATGTTATTATGATTAGTATGGTAGTGCAAATGAAGGTATACTATGTCGTAGTTAAAAGGAAAGGATTTCATTGAAAAGCTATATTTTAAAGGACTCTTAGAGAAATGAAAATGCATGAAATATTTTGTTAAATTTTACTTTTATGGATATGTTACAATTTCGATTTGGAACTAATGATTGAAACATATGGTTAGTTATAAGAATAGATTATCATGACAATGTCACAATTAGTGGTTATACTTTTCGAGAGACTCACATAGTTGACTTGTTTGGACTTAAAAGAATATTTTTAGAAGGGAAGAAAAATTTCGCCATTTTTCTCTCAGTTTACCTTGAGGATTATCAAGATGTTACATGATTAATAGTTATTAATTATTTTAAGAAGAAAGTAAATAATATTTACCACTCTTTACATTGGAATTAATTAATTATATTTAAATTGTGTTAGGGTTAACTTTGACTCCACAATGAGCAAGGATGTAAGTAATTTTGGGCACATGGTTTTCGTAACCAATAAATACACTGTTGGTATAATAATTGCATATTTATTTTCTTCGACATATTTTTATTCCTATTAAATTGAATTATTAAGTATGAAATTGAAAGGTATTTATTTTATAGTGTTTTAATAATTAAAATTTTTCTTTTTAAAATTAATTTTCAAAATTAACCAATATTCTTATTACACATAGTTCGAATATTCCATGAATTCGAATTTGTTCAAAATTTTCGTTCAAAAAAGGCCAATACAACTGAATTATGATACTATGATTTTAACTATAAGTACCTTTGAGATTTGTGTGAAAAAGATAAAGTTTAAAGTTTTCCAAATTTTCATTCTAGGAAAACATCCAAAGCATAAGTATGCTAGAGTGAGTCATGAGCGAACCTATGCACCTCTTGAGCTCATCCACATCGACATTGTTAGTCCCTTCCCTCATATATACTATGTGATTATTACCTCTATTCTCTCTTTCACCCCATCTCATTCCCATATCATCAATTTACTCCTCCTCCAGCCTCTCTCCTCTAAAACACCCTATTCCTCCACTAATACTCCATATCCACCTTTCCATTCACCAATCCTACCTCTTATTAAACCATCATCCACTTCCTCCCCTCCACATTATCCTCCATTGTCTCTTAAGTCTCACGTACTACATTTAAACCTATATGTCTTCAACAGCTCTTATCCTTCTAATAGTGTTGTGAATCCCCACTCCCCTTCACCCATGTAACACATCATGTTCCCACTCCATTCCTCTTTCCCAACTTGAAATTAAAACTTAACCCTTTCCCACCCCTACTCAACTATCAACCATCCCGACAAGAAATTACAACATCCTCTTACGCCCTTGACCATTCCATACCCCCTCTCAACTATTAACCATCCCCACTTAAATTTTTAGCATACCATAAGCTCGTGACTCTTCCATACCCCCTCTCAACTATTAACCATACATTTGATGTCTTGATTAATGCACAAGCATTATAAAACTACATAATGCACACTCATTTTATAGTTATAAAAGATGCATGTGTTATGTAGTTATATAACACACATACGTTTTTGAGTTATATAACACCATGGGTCTTCACTTAGTGAAACAATGTCATTGCACCTTCGTTCCTGTGATATTAAAGAATACCCATAATTTCACTAGATATTGATAATTACTTACACATATCATTTTGTTGAGTCCCCCTCCCAATACATATTTCTAATTAAAAAACCCATATTTTTACAATATATTCCTTATTTTTACTATAAACCCCTGTTGCAGCTGCAGCTGTTTTCCCAATTTTTTTGAAATTTTGGACCGTCCTTTTTATTTTATCTTGACTTGGAGTATGTGGATTCATGAGCTTTGTTTTTTTTTTCATCTGCTACAGTTCGATTGTCTTGAGATCCACTATTTTCATGCTTTTCGAAAAATTGTTATGTCTGCAAAAATGATTTCGGTCGTGGAGTTTAAAGTTCGATTTGAAAAGTGTTGTCCTTTGATCTAAATGATTTATTTTAGTGCTGTCAAAAGTCCATTTCTATTCAAATCAAAGTTTTAGTTCTCTTTGCAGCCGCGGTGTCGGAGAAGAAACAAACTACTTCTATCGCTACACCACCAAGGTCTTTCAAAACTTAACATTTTTTTGGTTGTTCGAAGGGCTAGTTTCTTGTGTCGCCGACATGGCGGTTACATTGAGCTCATAATCGCAGGTGTTTAGTCATTGGAACTTCTGATTGTTGCAGTTTTTATTGAAAGCGAAAGCCGTAGTTCTCTTGTCTTCCACCGTTGCGGCGTTTTTAATGCACTAACCATCCAACTCATAGAGTGTCGACCGACGATGTTTTATTTGATTGCGGAAGCCGTAGTCTATACATTTTTTGCCAATGCTGTTGACTGTGGAACTTAACATTTTTTATTTTTTATGGTGTGGTTTTATCGCTGTCGAAGGTCGGTTGAAGTTTGAGTCGGGGTTTTCGATCTCTATGATGCCGTTGTTTTGGAGATGAGACAAACTTTTTAGACCGCTGCACAACCTTAAGATTTTCCAAACACTTAATGTTTCATGATGTTTCTGTGCCATATCGCAAAGTTTTATGACTTTGATCAAAGGCTGTAGCCTGATTGCTTTCCGCCATTGCGGCTCTCGAGCGAACTAAATGTCCGCCATATAACTGCTCCACTCGTCGATGTTTTGTTACGATTTTTGCCGATATGTTTTATTTACCACGGAGCCCATAGTCTTTCCTTCTTCCGCCATTGCGGCTGCGAAATGCACTAACCACCCAACGTTTATGTCGTTTTGTTCGGTGACAGGGAGTTTTTCCGCTCGATGCTTTAGCATTTAGTCTTTTCGACGCAAATAGACTTAATGGTCTCGCAGAACTCATTGTCCGTCTGAAGCTCACCGTTGCGGCTGCTAATTAAACTATCCTGTCGATGCTTTAGTGATTTTTCTTGCCGATGAGGGTTTTTCACGCCTGTTCTGTGTGTGTTTTTACCCTATCTTATGGATGACAGAGGTTTCATATTCTATCATTTTAAGGTTTTCGCGACGAGAGCGCAATACAGGGCCTCATTTTGATGATCAGTTTTATTGTTAGTATGGTTTACGTTTGTTGAAAAGATGCAGTCCGGATTGATGATGAATTTTTGTTTAACTGCAGACAGACTTAGAAGATTCTTCAGATTACTGGTGCAAAGAAGACATAGCTAAAGGAAAAAGCAGAAGGAAGTTGGATGAAACGTGATAGGCAGAGATGTTCTGAGATCTACGGGATCTTAAAAAGGACAAATAAAAGACAAAGCAGAATCGATAGTAGCAGAGGCCTAGGCTTGGAAAATTTCAGCAGTTACCAAGCTGGTCCCTTTTTTTTATTATAAAATGCTCTTAAATCATAAATCTGGAATGTAACGTTTGTATGAATCATGAGCACTCACAAACTGAAAAAACTGTGAGGTTAAAACGGTTGGCAGAGCCTGAAGGTCAAGGGGCGGGGCAGCCCAAAGGTTTTGTTGTTTTTGTATAAATATAGGAAAGTTAGAGGGAATGAAGGGTTTTTCCCCGGAGAAACTTATGAACCACTTGTTGTAAGAGGAACTAATTCGTTCTACAATAATAAATTACAAATTTTTCCTGTTGGAGAAGGTGCTGTGTGGAATGTTCGAATGTGATAAAATGAACAATGTTGAAGGGGAACTATTTCGTTTTCAACTGTGTTTCATTAACTGTGAGAGCGTTCTAACTTTCTGAACCTATGTTCTTATTTTAATGTTCTCTGGTTTATTATGTGATAATTTCCACTATGAGTAATGGAGGTTTTAACGGTTGATGAGCTATCTTGTCGTGTATATCTTTATTCAGGTTTATGTGTTTTGATTCTAAGAACAGCTATCTGTGATTTATCTTAACATGTGAACAGTATTACATTAGTCATGATTTAATATCTTGCTCCCTAGGGACAGCTTATTTAGTGTTGTTTCTTCTAGTTGCATGTGATTTAGATGTGAGAGAGTCTAAGACGAGAGGTAAGAACCTGTGCATCACATTGTGACCACTCCTTGCATTCTTTATCAATCTACATCTTAGATAGGAACTTGCATATCATACTTAAATAAAAAAATAAAAAAATATATATGGTGGACCGGGCCGCAACAGGTAAAACCCTTTGTTTTTTGTTACTTGACCTACGGTAGCCGGATCACAAACCAGATGGATTCCCTACACCAAACAATCATGGTCTAGTTGGGAACGTTGACTGGGGAGAATCCCTTGTTGTTGTTGCCTACAAATTTCTAGGCCTCAACAGTTTCTGGCACTAGAAGGAGGGCCGCCAGTGCATGGCTGGCCAAGGAAACCCGTTTTCTTGAGATTATTCCACTGGTGATAGTTCAGAAAGCAGTTTATTTCTTGATCCAAATACTGAAGAGAATAGAGAACATTTGTTTTCTGTGGATAACCAAGTAGTAAATGACTTGAGAAGACACACACGGGCTTATGTAAAGAGTATTGGAGGATTACCCATTATCCCCGATCTACCCCAAAGAGAGTACAAGAAGAAAGATCATCCCATCTTGGAAGATTCAGTGTTGGTTGGAGATTTGGAAGAGTTAGTAGAAGTAGCATTACAGGAGGATGTTCAGCCTTTGAATCAAGTAGGCCCAAACACACCTTACTGTTCTCCTATGCGGACTCCTGTTCCTTCACCTCCTCACTCCCCACCTAGACTCATGGCAAGTGTAAATGAAAACCAGCCACTGAACGCACCAAGTCCACCACCAGCTTGGAAATCCAGGTCACCCCTAAACCTGACACCTCCATTGCATGATTTACCTCAAGCTTTTGAAAAGATGCTGCCCAAGTTTGATCCGAATGAAAAGATGTTAGTAGATGACCATTTGCAAAGTTTCTATTTGGAAATATAATTATTAAGGGAGGGGGGACATGAGGATGTAGTTTGTAGACTTTTTCCACACACCCTTAAAAGAGCAGTAGCATCGTGGTACTTTGGTTTGCCTGCAAACTCTATCCCAGATTGGGATACCTTTGAAAGGATTTTTAGGAGTAAGTATGCAACCCAAAAAACTCATGCGGCTCTCATGAAAGGACTGTGCGCCTTAAATAAAGAAATAAAAGAGAAGGTGCATAGTTTTACCCAAAGATTCACAACCTATCTTAAGAATTTATCTGAAGCTGACAAACCCTCAGATAAAGTTCTAATTGAATATTATACCTCAGCTCTAGGACCTGAGTTGGCCTTGTTTTCCAAAATGAAGGCCAAACCTACGCTAGTAGAGACTTATGAAGAAGCCGAGAGAGTAGAGGCTGAAAAAGAAAGCATCGAAGATTATCCTGAACAGTCAGGAGAAAAAAAAATGTTGGGAAGAAAGCTTTGTTATTTACTAAGCCTAAAGAGGAGCAATCACCAGATTTCGAAGGAATGGAAAAGATGATGCAGAAGCTCTATAACAGAATCATAGACTTGGAAAAGGAGAAGGAAGCCCAAAAGTTCTATAAACCTTATTACAAGAAAAGGGAAGATAACAATCAATCCAAACCCCCTTTGCACAGCCCTGCATCTATGAGCTTAACGAAGGTAGGAATGATAACTTTTGCGCTTTCCATGAACAACCCCATTCTGAAAAGAATTGTCCTCAATGGATAAATTCAATGGTGTTGGTTATGAATCAGCTGTTGGATTCCAAATTAAGTGAAGACAACGATGAAGAAGGGAAAGACAACAATAAATCAACAGAAAAACAAGAGGATGAGGCCATGGTTTTATGGGCCTGTGTATCATTGTTTGATGCTGAGGAAGAAAAGGATCTGAGACACGAGGACATCTTGGAAAGAAATGTAATGACGAGAAGCCAGGGGTTGATTAAGGAAAAGACTCTTATGCTCCCGAAGATCAAGAGACTTCAAAAGAATGTTAAGAAATTTCAAAACAACTCCTCAGCTAATAAAATTATGGAATTTACCATCACCAGTCAAAATCCTAGACAAATCAACATGCCTACTGAGCCCAATGAAGAAAAGATAAATAATGTTAAACCAAATCTCGCAGGACATAAGATGGATTATGACATTGTGGATGATATGAAAAAGGTAAGGGCTAACATCTCATTATTTGAAATGTATAATGTGCCGCAGTAGAAAGAAAATCTATTGAAAGCACTTGAAATATCAGAGGAGAGGCTGCCCACTGATAATCAGCCCCAAGAAGAAGAAATTGGTGAAGCAAGTATGGGAGGTAAGCCTAAATGCAAGACTCAACCTTTTCTCCTTACTTTTGAAATTTTCAACCACAACGTGCATAACTGCCTAGTAGACTCGGGAGCATTGGTCAACGTCATGCCGCTGTCGGTCTGCAAATAGATAAATGGACAACCTAAACCATCTACCTGGAGGGTCGTTCAGTTGGACAGAACGAATTTGAAGGTAATTGGGGAAATGGAGAATGTTCTCGTTCACTTATCTTCAAATGATAAGGTATGTCAATTCATTGATATTGTGGTGGATAACATACCAGAAGCTTATGGACTTGTTTTGAGCAGAGATTGGTCGGCCAAGATGAACAGATATTTTGCCTCGGACTGGTCACATCTCTGGCTACCATATAAAGGAAGCCCAAATCAAATTAAAGTTTTGAGGGAGCCCCACATGAAACACAATGTTACTCAGTTTGAAGGTAAAAATGAACCAGTGGATTCTGTTTTGGGAAATTACTTTATTGAGCTATAACTAGGAAACTATCAAGCGGAAGAAGCCCGCGATACATCAAATGCTCAACGCGATCTCCTTCGGTTTTCACAGGATGATGAAATTGATTGTAAAATAGTAGAATTAGTTGTAGATGTAGATGTTAATTCTCGCACAGTAGTGGTTAGCGATTTTTGGACACTTTTCTTTGATGGTTCTAAAACTTTAGAGGGGTGAGGAGTTGGCTATGTCCTGATTGACCCTAGAAAAAACAAACATTTTCTTTCATGTAGGTTAGAGTTTGAATTTACCAATAACACAGCTGAATATGAAGCATTAGTTCAGGGACTAAGAAAAGCAATTGAATTAAAGGAAAAAAATCTGAAAGTGCTTGGAGATTCTGAAATAATTGTAAAACAAATTCGAAATCAAATACATTGCATTTCTCCTCATTTAAAATCTTATCAAAGTGAAGTATGGGATTTACTTAAATGTTTTAATGCATTTAACATTGTATCGATTCCAAGAGTTAAGAATGTAGCAGCTGGCTTGTTGGCCACCTCAGTTGTGAGGCTTGTACCCTCTAATAGTCGGTGCTCTATTGAATTGCTTTTCAGGCCTTCGGTGCTAGATATGATAACCAATCTACGAGTGTTCGATGATGATCAGCAGATTCTAGAATTCCTGACAAATGATGAGACCTTCAAAGGGGCGATTATTGAAAATGAAGAACATCAACCCGAGCTAAAATTTGATAATTTTATTCCTAAAGGAGTCGGGACATTGAAGTGAATTTTTGATTTAAACGAGAAATTTAGAAGACCAGTGAATGTGAAGACTCATAGCTCGTCTCTACAGTTCAAGTTGATTAATTTGGGGAGTGAAATTGAGCGTAAATATGTGAATTTGGGAAAGTGTTGCTCCCGAGGTGAAAGGAATAAGTTTATTAGTATTTTCAAACAATACAAAGATGTTTTTGCATGGACGTATGAAGATCTGAATACATATGACACCAATGTAACACAACATGTTATCCCCATCAGATCTGAAATCAAACCTTATCAGCAGCCTTTAAGGAAAATGCATCCAAAATTAGAACCTTTAATCTATAATAAAGTTAAGAAACTATTGGATGCTAGAATTATCTTCAAGGTTAGACACTCGAAATGGGTTTCAAATTTGGTACCGGTAAAGAAGAATTACAAAGAAATTAGGTTATGTGTGGATTTCAGAAACTTAAATCGCGCTTCAGATAAAGACAATTATCCTATCCCACCCATGGAACAGATATTGCAAATGGTTTTGGGTTTTGAACTATTATCTTTATTAAATGGATTCTCAGGCTACAATCAAGTATTAGTAGCTGAATAAGACAGACTTAAAACGACATTCAGAACCAGGTGGAGAACTTTTGCTTACAGAAGGATGCCCTTTGGACTCATAAACACTGGAGCTACTTTCCAGAGGGCTATGGACATAGCCTTCTGCGGTATGACTGGTCATAGTGTTGTAGTATACCTCGATGACATCACGATATTCTCAAAGAAAAGAGAGGAACACACATTTCTTCTAAAGCAGATTTTTGAACGCTGCCGAAAATATGGTATCTCACTAAACCCCAAGAAGTGTGTGTTTTCCGTTACAGAAGGTAATTTGTTGGATCTCGTGGTTTCGAAGAAGGGGATCTCCATAGACCCAGAAAGGATCAAAGCCATCGAACAGATTCCTCTACCCCATAATAAAAAGGGCATGCGGTCATTTATGGGGACAATAAATTTCGTGCGAAGGTTTGTGCCAGATTTCACTCAAATTGTTAAACCTTTGCAGCAAATGGTAAAGCAAAGTGTACAATTCAAGTTGACTGATGTAGAGAAGAACGCATCTAGTCAAATTAAAACAGCTATTGCGCACACACCCTCCCTCAAGAGTCCGAATTTTGAGAAAGATTTTATTTTGTACACTTTCGCATCTGAAGATTCACTAGCAGCAGTGCTTACCCAGAAGGAAGATGAGTTCCCCATATAATTTATGAGCACCGGTCTGCAAGGGGCCGAATTGAATTACCCAACTGTGGATAAACAATCTTATGCCGTGTTCAAAGCGGTAAAACAATTCAGGCCATACATACTTAAGAACCGGACAAAGGTAATCGTTCCACACCCAACTCTGAGGTCTCTTTTCGTACAAAAAGAGTTAGGAGAAAGAAGAGGCAACGGGGTAATAGCTCTATAGGAGTATGACCTTGAATTCAAGCCAGCTTCCATAATTAAAGGGCAGAGATTGTGCAAACTAATGACTGAAAGTAAAGACAATGAAGAAGAGAGCTGGGAAAACGAAGCTGAGTTACATTTGATGGGCTCCAGACTCCTGGTATCAAGACCTTGTGCATTACCTTCAGGCGAGATTGTTACCAGAACACTGGAATTCTAAGCAAAGGAGAGCACTGCATCTTAAATCAGCCTCATATCAGATTGTTAAAGGAATATTATTTAGAAAGAATTATGATGGAGTTCTTCTTAGATTCTTAGAGAAAGAGGATGTGAAGAAGGTTATGATAGACCTACATGATGGGCCTGCTGGAGGACATTTCTCCAGAGATACAATAGCCCATAAAATTCTTAGGGCTAGATATTATTGACCCACACTGTTCAAAGATGCACATGCCCATGTCAGAAAGTGCGACATCTGTCAAAGGTGTGGTGGAAGACAAGTTAAAGTGGCAGGACCATTAAATCCTGTGATGATAACAGAACCTTTTGAGCAGTGGGGGATGGACATTATTGGGGAAATCAAGCCAAATTCCTCCTTTCAACACAAATATATTCTAACGACAACTGACTACTTCACTTGTTGGGTTGAAGCCATTCCGTTGCGTAAAGTAAATGAAGATGCGGTCATGGACTTCTTGCAAGATCATATTATGACCAGGTTTGGAGTTCCAATTTCTTTAGTTTTCGATAATGCTACTTACTTTTCCTCTATTAGATTAACTACATTTTCTCATGAGAAAGGAATTAAGTTGCATTACTCTGCAAATAACTATCCACATGGAAATGGTTTGGTTGAATTTACAAACAAAAATCTGATTAGGATTTTAAAAAAGACGGTGATAGAAAATCAGAGGAGTTGGCACTCAGCTTTACCAAATTTTGTTTGTGCTGATAGGGTCACCCCCAAGACTTCGTTAGGTGTGTCCCCGTACACCCTCGTTTATGGAAAAGAGGCCATTCTACCCCCCAACATGTTACCCTCTTCCATAATAGCTCAAGAATCCAAAGGATCACATAATGAAGTCTTGCAGATAAGGATACATAATCTTTTGAAGGCAGAGGAATCTAGATCCAGGGCCAGAGAACGTTTTAAACAACAACAGGAGGTAGTAAAGAGATGGTTTGATAAACAAAAAGCTGGAACAAAAGGATTCGAGGTGGGAGATTTGGTTCTCAAATGGGACCACCCCCATGATGAGAAAGGAAAACACACAAAATTTCAACAGTTATGGGTAGGCCCTTTCCAGATTGCAGAAAAACTTGGCCCCTCAATCTATAAATTGCAAGATTTACAGGGGTGGGAAGAGAGCTTACTAGTAAATGGTTTAGTTCTCAAACCTTATTTTTCCTGAGTTTTTGTTTTTGTTCTTTTGTTTTGTACATAAATAATTTTCTTTGTTTGTTTAATTTTTGACTTATTTTATTTCTGATGGTTTTAGTTAGATTTTGGTTGATTTCAATAAAAAAGGCAAACTTTTGGTTGCATGGAGAACATCAGAATTCTGGATTAACTAAAATCCTTGATTATAAGACTGTGTACTATTGTTTTATCTGAAAGAATTTCTTCTAGTTAAACAGTTTTCCTAAATGGCTATGAACACATTGAAGTCCTACTTAATCCTTGTAAAATAACTCAGGATCAAAAGTCTGGAATACTCTTTCGAGGCTCCATCCATCTCACGTTTAAAAATGTCCTAGGGAGTGACAGCAAAAGGCCCATGGAAAGGAAGCAGGGTAAACAATATATTATATATAAATGATCCCATGCCAAGAATTGAATGCCAAAAGGAAAATAAGAGTCAAAAGCTCCTAAGAAAGCAATATGTATCAAAAGAAAGTACTAAACTATATGAGTACAAAATTTCCAAAGTTTTTCTCCGTCCGTCAGCTGAAAGTTAAATATATCTCTCACACAAAAGGACACTATGGATAGATGAGCCTGAATAAAAATTCAGAAAGAAAGGCATCCAGGACGACTCAAGAAAGGACAAAAAGTCCAAAAGCACAAAAAGTGCAAAATGGCATGGGAATGAGGAACAAATGAATAGTTCTGTTTAGCATATGTTACAATCCTGTGGTGTCCAAGCTGGAAGCTACCTAAAGACAGAGGTAATAAATGAAACTCATCTTCCTCGACTCAAAAGAGTTATCTTGACTTGGAGATCTTGGTTTCCATTCTCCTAAATTGGACTATCATCAATGATTAAAATACATATATTTGTCGTTTGGGAAATCCAGACATCTAGAAGAATTCAACATGTTGGTTTTTAAATAGTCTGTTACTTTAGGAATAAATTGTCCAGAGATCTAGGTTCACCAGGTAGTCGCCAATTGTTGCAGCTGCAACTGTTTTCCCAATTTTTTTGAAATTTTGGACCCTCCTTTTTATTTTATCTTTCCTGGGAGTGTGTGGATTCATAAGCTCTGTTTTGTTTTTCATCTGCTATAGTTGGATTGTCTTGAGATCAACTGTTTTCATGCTTTTCAAAAAATTGTTGTGTCTACAAATGCTTTGGGTCGTGGAGTTTAAAGTTTGATCTAAAAAGTGTTGTCCTCTGATCTGAATGATTTATTTTAGTGCTATCGAAAGTCCATTTCTATTCGAATCAAATTTTTAGTTCTCTTTGCAGCCACGGTGTCAGAGAAAAAACAAACTACTTCTATCGTTGCACCGTCGAAGTCTTTCAAAACTTAACATTTTTTTGGTTGTTCGGAGGGCTAGTTTCTTGTTTCGCCGACACGGAGGTTGCGTTGAGGTCATCATCGCAAGTGTTTAGTTGTTGGAACTTCTAATTGCTGCAATTTTTATTGATAGCGGAAGCCGTACTTCTTTTGTCTTCCACCGTTGCGGTGTTTTTAATGCACTAACCATCCGACTCATAAAGTGTCGACTGTCGATGTTTTATTTGATTATGGAAGCCGTAGTCTATACATTTTTTGCCAATGCTGTTGACTGTGTAACTTAACATTTTTTATTTTTGATGGTGTGGTTTTATCGCTGTCGAAGGCCGGTTGAAGTTTGAGTCGGGTTTTTTGATCTCTATGACGCCGTTGTTTTGGAGATGAGACAAACTTTTTAGATTGCTGCACAACCTTAAGATTTTCCAAACACTTAACGTTTCATGATGTTTCTGCGCCATATTGGAAAATTTTATGACTTTCATCGAAGGCTGTAGCCTAATTGCTTTCCACCATTGCGGCTCCCGAGTGAACTAAATGTCCACCATATAACCACTCCACTCACCAGTGTTTTGTTACGGTTTTTGCCGATATGTTTTATTTGTTGCAGATCCCGTAGTCTTTCTGTCTTCCGCTATTACGGTTCTGAAATGCACTAACCACCCAACGTTTATGTCGTTCCGTTCGCCGACAGGGATTTTTTCTGCCTGATGCTCTAGCATTTAGTCTTTCCGACGCCAATAGACTTAATGGTCTCGCAGAACTCGTTGTCGATCTGAAGCTCATCGTTGTAGCTGTTAATTAAACTATCCTGCCGATGCTTTAGTGATTTTTCCCGCCGATGAGGGTTTTTCCCGCCTGTTCTATGTGTGTTTTTACCCTATCTTATGGATGGAGGAGGTTTCATATTCTATCATTTTTAGGTTTTCGCAATGAGAGCACAGTATAGGGCCTCATTTTGATGATCAGTTTTATTGTTAGTATGGTTTACGTTTGTTGAAAAGATGCAGTTTGAATTAATGATGAATTTTTGTTTAACTGCAGACGAACTTAGAAGATTCTTCAGATTACTGCTGCAAATAAGACATAGCTGAAGGAAAAAGCAGAAGGAAGTTGGCTGAAACATGATAAGCAGAGATGTTCTGAGATTTACGGGATCTTAAAAGGGATAAATAAAAGACAAAGCATAATCGATAGCAACAGAGGCCCAAGCTTGGAAAAGTTCGGCAGTTACCAAGCTGGTCCCTTCTTTTTTTATAAAATGCTCTTAAATCATAAATCTAAAATGTAACGTTTGTATGAATCATGAGCACTCACAAACTGACAAAATTGTGAGGTTGAAATGGTTGGGGGAGCCTGAAGGTCAAGGGGCGGGGCAATCCAAAGGTTTTGTTGCTTTTGTATAAAGATAGGAAAGTTAGAGGGAATGAGGGCTTTTTCCCTAGAGAAACTTATGAACCACTTGTTTTAAGAGGAACTACTTCGTTTTACAATAATAAATTACAAATTTTGCTTGTTGGAGAAGGTGCTATGTGGAATGTTCGAATGTGATAAAATGAACAATGTTGAAGGGGAACTATTTAATTTTCAACTGTGTTTCATTAACTGTGAGAGCGTTATAACTTTCTGAACCTATGTTCTTATTTGAATGTTCTCTTGTTTATTCTGTGATAATTTCCACTATGAGTAACGGAGGTTTTAACGGTTGATGAGCTATCTTTCCGTGTATATCTTTATTCATGTTTATGTGTTTTGATTCTAAGAACAGCTATGTGTGATTTATCTTAACATGTGAACAGTATTACATTACTCATGATTTAATATCTTTCTCCCTAGGGATGGCTTAGTTAGTGTTGTTTCTTCTAGTTGTGTGTGATTTAGATGTGAGAGAGTCTAAGACGAGAGATAAGAACCTGCGCATCACATTGTGACTACTCCTTGCATTCTTTATCAATCTGCATCTTAGATAGGCACTTGCATATCATACTTAAAGTCAAAAATACAAAAATATATACGGTGGACCGGGCCACAACCGGTAAAACCCTTTGTTTTTGTTACTTGAGCTACGGTTGCCACACCACAAACCGGACGAATTCCCTACACCAAACATTCACGGGCTAGTTGGGACCGTTGACTCGGGAGAATCCCTTGCTGTTGTTGTCTGTGAATTTTCAGGCCTCAACAACCCCTTTTATACCCCCAATACCTACAAACCCTGCATACCCTATTCCCTACCCCCCAATAAATACAATATATTGACCTTATTTTTCACACTTAAAAACCCCACTTTATTGCTCAACAAGGTGAATCCCCCATTAATAAAGCACACACATTTATCAATTCTACAAGGGCTAGAGATGTAATTTGAATTTAAAAATAGCACGCTCTTGTGTTGTAGCCCCTAAACCATGTCAATTTAGTTGCTCTCATTTCACTAATAGTCCTATGTGTATGGTTTGGAGTTTTCTTCAATACAAAACATGTGCTATGGTAAATGATAATGGATAGCTAATTGGGTATTTCTTCTAGTTTTTGAAGAAGTTTTTGGCTACCCATTCATTACAGTAAGCTACACACAATTATTTTTTACAAAATCTTAAACATATATAACATTTTGTGTGGAGATTCTAAAAATGTAATTTTTATTTAGAAATATTATGTTTTCCAATTTTTTTTCTATTTCTATTGTGTCCTAACTCCATAACTCAAAAGAAATACAATTAAAGTTTCTTCCATAACACTTGTCAATTCTTCATCATTTAAAAAAAATTGTATGGTGCACTAGAAGACATGGACCTTTACATTCTATAGAAAACTCATTTCATGGTTATTGCATTAAGACCTTTAAAGGTTGTACACACAAAAGACATACCATTTTAGAGGAACATGATCACTTAGATAATTAAAAAAAATATTACTACTTTAATTTTTGGAAAATAAATAACACCATTAGTGCTATACGTTATTTACATACTTGTACAATTAAAGACATGCCATTTTAGAGGAATGATCACTTAGATAATTAAAAAATAATTACTATTTTTATTTTTGAAAAATAAAGCAAAGCATTAGTGCTATATGTTCTTTAGATACATATACAATTTTTGTAGCCCGAAATCGTCATTTAACCCCTCAAAGGATGCAGCCACAAAAACATACAACTCATCATTTACCTTAAAAATAAAAAGTGTCTCTTAGAAAAAATGAAACTTGACATAGTTATGAAAATCTTCAATACATAAAACTTATTTGGAAAAATTCAAATTGAAGGATGCCGGAGTTTTCTCTTGCATCTAAAGTGTCACAAGAGACCATCATAAGCTTGCCCACACCAACCAAATAGACAGGCCAACTAGCTATCAAGTATTCAAGTATTTAACTATTCATTGAAAATTAATTAGCATGTCCCCATACCTACTACGAATCAAAGAATTGAGAGAACACACACTTGGGTTATTTTCAAATGAGTCAAAACCCAAGAGGAAAAAACTTATGAACAACTTCTCCACAATGTGACGAACTTTGAATTACATCATTGTTCCTACTCCAATAGGTAAGAGGAGTGTTTTGAACTTTGAATTACACTAGAATTATATCATAGTTCATATTCCAATAGGTACCACGAGTGATTTGAACTTTGAATTACATCATAGTTAATATTTCATTAAGTATGATTGATTTGAGTTCTTTTTATTGTATGTCATAAAAAATGATTTAAAACAATCAAATAGTTGCATTAATTTCAATAATAACATAATGCAATAAATTGTATTGATTTTAATTGCATTAATTTTAATAATGATATAATGCAATAAAATACATTATTTTAATTATGATAGAGTAAATTTTCTTAAAACTATTAAGTATTTGCAATAATTATAATGATGATATAATTGAAAAAAAATACAGTGTATCAACTTCATTGAAAATGAACCAAAATTTATCATGTGCATTGATGAACATCAAATTAAACAAAACTATAAACGAAAAGATTGATAATAATACAATGGAAACCAAATTTTAAAATAAAAAATTTATTCTCTAAAGAAAAATTCAAAATAAACTATATCTAGACACATAGGATCAAAAGCGGTCTCCACTCTCAACCTAAATATTATGATAAAAAAATTAATATCCCTGGATGTCATGGCTATCCCTAAGAATATTAAATATTTTGTTTTAGAAGCAGATATAATATGTGAAAACAATGGAGTTTGAAAACGACAGTCTTGAAACCGGTTTACATGGCCTTTTGGGAGGTTCATAAATTATTGATTTCGAATTGAAATGGATATTTTCTGTTATAGAAATGACAATCGATGGTCAATCGTAGGTGCCAAAACACCGATAGATATAAATGAGTTCCCTGACGTCTTTTGAGGAGTGTGCAGTTCTCAGGCAGAAGGTCAGGATTTTGAAGAGGGATTTGTCCTCAGTGTCCTCTCCAACCCATTCATTGATTGGAATGGCGTTTTCGGGTTGGAGATAATATGACCACGGACGGTCATCAACGAATATAACGTTTTTTAGGTCCCTTCCGAGCAGAGACAGGTCTTTCACGTCGGCCTCGGCTCCTTCAACTATCCTGCAATGGCTACTGGCCAGGCGGTGGGTGGGAGGAATTATATTCCTATTAATGCTGCTACTGAACTCAGTGGTGGGCAATGAATCTAACAGCCCGTCCATCACAGCCTCAGCATATTCTTTGGATGCTGCGGTGAACAATACAATTTCGTACAATCCTGTGGCACCCAATTTCTGCAACAATTCGTCGACCCCGGGCCTCTTCAACACGTAATATGAAGGCCTCTCACGTCCCGGAAAGGTGATTGAAAAATGATACCCGACCGACATGGGCGTCCTAGTCACATCCACTAACGTTTGGTCCAAATCTAACACCAGTGTTTTTTCGTTTGGATTTCCTCCTGCCATGGGAGGTAAAACGCCCCATGTATCGCAGTTGAAGGATTCGTTCAAAGGCTCAGGCATATGATCCTGCCCATTACCATTACCATTTGATTATTCTCCTTCTTCTTCGACGATTGCTTTATTTCCATTGAAGATTGAATTCTCCAATCCCATCTTCATTACTGAATTAAAGATCAGCTTAAAGAATCAGCCTTTGTGTTCAATTCAACAATGACTTTTAATTGAATTGGATTTTCAGTTTATGAAGCAGCCTGCCACAGGTCAGCTTACCGTAAAAATGAATTGGATGTTATATTTCCTTGAGTAGAGGGATCAACCTTTACCTCTTTATAATAGAAACTGGCAATGCAATGGAACAGACATGGTTCTTGGCAAGAGACACTCTTGATCGATCCAAGTCATTAACCACCAGCTTTTTTGTTTATAGATTAATTTAATGGATCCTCAACTCATTAACTACCAGTTTTTTTTTATAGAGATTAATTTGATTAAATGTAATAATTTTCTAAATCTAAAAATTGAACAAAATATTATCACATGATTTCATTCCTGTCTTCTAGTTTGAAATATTAAATATTTACACAAGATTAAAAGCAGTATAACTGCTTATTACCGGAAGTTGGTATTAACAAATTGTTAGAGACAATTGAGATAAGGATGGAAACCAAATTGTTATTAACAATTAATATAAATATCTAAATTGTAAAAATACAAACATCACAAAGTTAGGTTAGTTAGCATGCAATATGACAAGAAAGACATTTGTATTGAGAGGTTTAAGTATCAATACAATGGGTTGTAGAAAGATCAAAATTATATATCAATAGGAAATTGATTTGTTCCAACCATTCCACATTCTAGAAAGTATATGTTCTCAACTAAGAAATTATATGTTCTCTATTCATATACCACATCTCTTTTAGTAGAAAGGTCGCATCTACATTCACAGGTTCAATTACTATATTACTCTTCAAATGTACTCACTATTTTCTCACTTTAATACAATCATGTCCCTTTCTTGTATGATGCTTGTGCTCGAAGACAATAACTAACTATATGTCCACATAGTGTCCACTTTTACATTTAATACTTGTTTGTCTTTGATAAATCAAGTTATGGTACTCAACATGCACTAGGCATATTAAATCTATTAAATCTAAAAGAAAACAGCTTACCATAAAATCTATTAGGTTATCAACTCACACAAGTGTCAATGTGACAAGATGGGCCTTGAAAGATGGATCATAATATTTTTGCATTTAATAGTATTTTTAGGTCATAATTTTTTTTAATTTGTTTATGGTTAGGATGCCAATATTGGGCTTAGCCTATGCGGTTCTAGTATGAATTAGGTCAAAATATTTTTATTAACTCACCTTTATTTAGGTTTTGTGTACAATTGATAACAAGGACCTCCTTAGAGGTCTCCTATTATGACATTGAATAGTTCATCTTTGCTCAGCCCTTCGTGGAAGAATTTGAATTAAAGCTTAGAAGTATAAAGTATAGTTTGAGAAAAATAAAGCATTAAAAAATTAGTTACCTAGCTCAAGGCTAGTGGCGAGAACTGCAAAGGCAAAAATCAACAACATCCTCAAAGCAACTTTTTATGTAAGTCCACACAAAATTTAAAATAAAATGAATAAAACCATAAATTAATGAAGACCCACCCTTAAATCTTATCGATGTCATCACCGCTTTCTTGACTTTCTTGTGCCTTAATACCTCCACAGCTGTGGAGCCTTAGTGGCCTCCATGCTGAAAACACTTTTGAGGTTGACATCACAAATCATGACTACAAATTAGAATCATGAGAACTAAGTATTTACCCATATTTAAAGGGATACAACTAACAGATGATGGATATTACCACATGCAAATTACTTAATTACTTACACATGAGCCCCCAAAGCACTAGTAATTTGTGATAGGTTTTTTGGTCATCACTCAATATCAAAGTCTTCATTTAATGTGTAAGTAGAAAAATAATGTCAACATTTATGGACATAATTATAATACAATTATATATATATATATATATATATATTCTAAGAACCTAAGAACTATTCTTTTAGGTTTATGATTGGAAGAGGTTTTAGCACTCAAGATTGAAACCTCCATCCTTGGCTTGGCTTAGTTTGAGCCCTATCATTAGGTACGCTTAGCTTGGCTTAGTTTGAGCCCTATCATTAGGTAGGTAACCGTAGGTAGTTATCATTAGGTACCTATTCGTTGTCAACTGTGGAAGCATGGAAGTGAGGTGGATATAATGAATGTCTACTACGGGGATTTTATTGGTTCAAAACCCAACTGCTATTAAATCTGTAGATTCATTATTTTAATTTACTTATAAATGTTTATCAATTTTTTAAAGAAAATAATAATAAAAAATTATTACCCATATTTACTAAATGAGAAAATATAGTCCACGAGTAAAGAAGAGACGATCTAGTCCACTATTCAAGAAGAGAATTCATTATCACAAAGATCTCACAAATGGCTGCTTTTGTGTGACAATTATCTCTTAGCTCCAATGAGTCATAAGGAAACTCGATACATGTGTTATTTACAACGAGCAAGACCCATTAGTGGCTTAGACTTAAAATTTTGACAAGAACATTGGTGCCATTGTCATCTCGCTACAACCTTCTCTTAAGTTGAAGGAGCACTCTCTTATTCTGTGTTGGGTAAAGGACAAATTAAAAGAGCTAGAGGATATACTGCCATGAAATTGTTGAGGCCTGGAAATTCGCAGGCAACAACAGCAAGGGACTCTCCCGAGTCAACGTTCCCAACTAGCCCGTCACTGTTTGGTGTGGGGAATCCGTCCGGTTTGCGGTCCAGCTACTGTAGGTCAAAGTAACAAAAAACAAAGGTTTTACCGGTTGCACCCCAGTCCACCGTGTATATTTTTGTATTTTTTTTTACTTAAAGTATGATATGCAAGTGCCTATTTAAGATGCAGATTGATGTAGAATACGAGGAGCGGTCACAATGTGATGCGTAGGTTCTTACCTCTCGTCTTAAACTCTCTCGCATCTAAATCACACAGCACAAAATTAAACTAACTACCTAACCTATCCCTAGGGAGCCAGATTATCATTCATTAATGAGTAATGTATTTTGTACATGCATTATGAAAAATCACAGATAGCTAATACTTCTTTCAAAACACATGAACATTAAAAGATATTTGAACACCCAGATAGCCAATTGTTTATGAACAACATTCATTACTCATAGTGGAAATCTTCATAAAATATACCAGAGAACATTCATACAAAAACATAGGTTCAAAAAGTTAGAACGGTCTCACAGTTAATGGACACAAAGCTAAAAACGAAATAGTTCCTCTTCAACAAATCCATAGCACAACATTTGAATATTCCACCAAGCTTTCTCCAACAGACAAACTGTAATTATCTATTGCAAAAGGAAATAGTTGTTCTTACAATATGTGTTCACAAATCTAACTGGGAAAAAGTTCTCTATTCCCTCTAATTCTCCTATACTTATACAACAAGCCAAAACTCTTGGGCTGCCCCTTCGTGACCTTTGGGCTCCCCCAACCGTTTAATCTCACAATTTTGTCCTTTTGTGAGTGTTGATGATTCATACAAACATTACATTTCAGATTTAAAATAAAAACAATTTTATGAAAAGGGACCAGCTTGGTAATTGTCGAACTTTCCCAAGCCTGGGCTTCTGGTTCTATTGATTATGCTCAGTAATCCGTTGGTCCCTTGCTGGATCCTGTAGAGCTTAAACCTGACTTTATTTTTCTTTTCTTTTCTTTTGCTTCTTTGTTCCTCAACCACTTCCTTCCTCGTCGCCTCCCTTCTACTTTGCAGTAATCGTCCTGTCATAAACACAAACTGTTCTTAGACCATTTATCGTTGACAGAGTACACAAAATGTGTCAAAACATACATCCAGTAAAATGAACTTTAATGCATGATAACGCAAAGAAAAAATCCTGCGAGTTCGTATCCTAAAAACACAAGCCCAAAAGAGAGATTCTTTAACTCGAGCGAGGTCGGATATGTACTATTTGACATCCTCCGAAGAAAACACCAAAAATGACACAATAACCGCCATGGAAAAATAGAGTGGAAGCACACAAGAAAGGCGGGAAAATACTGAGCATGAGGCGAAAACATGAACTCACCTCGACGGGCGGAAAACTACGGATCGGAGGACGCAAGGATAATTCCTTCCGCAACGTTGGGAGGGAAAAAAAATAGGATATCCGCGAGGAGAACTAGGTTGGAGCTTCGCAATACTGATCGTCGGAGTCATAGTGGAATCGAGAGCTACAACGGCGGAGCCGTAAGGTATATTACCGTCCGTGATAGGAAAATTCTACATCGGAGGAGAAAATGACTAAGAGACCGGAAGGTTAGTTATTTTTCCATCCGCAATGATGGAAACATATAGGAAAAATCAATCTGCAATGTAAGGTCTAAATCAAAAGGGAAAACAACTAAAAGTTCAACAAGGCTCATGCTTTTGGAAGCTGCAACAGCGGAAGCCCAAGACTTAAGTGGCGGCGAAAGCAACAACGCGAGGTCTGAAAAGTCAAAGCGAAAATCAGGAGACTTTGCGATTTGCCGTCCGCAACTGCGGAAACCAAAGTAACAACATGTTCCGACTCGAAACCAAAAAATCCGTCGATTGAGCCAAATACGTCGGAGAAGAATACGAAGCCAAAACTGATTACTTCTCCGCAACGGCGGGGGACGGAAAGACTACGGGTTCCGCGGCAAATAAAACATCGGCAGTTGGCAACTCTATAAGTCGGATGGTTAGTCTGTTCCAGAGCCGCCGTTGTGGAAGACAAAATAATTACGACTTCCGCTTGAAGTTATAAACCATTCTGAGAGCAAAAGGCAAAATATCGCAAAGTGAAAAACCTCGGCATCGAAAAAGAAAAGAGCTAACCGTCGGAACATTCAGCATATAGCTTCCGCAACAGTGGAAAACATAAAGATTACGGCCTCCGCTTTACTGTCCAAAAACTTCCGACAACGAAAATTTATCAAAAACAAAGTATTAAGCGTTCGAAGATTTAAGCTAGGCAGTGATAAAAATGGTTCGTTTAACACCTGAAATAGTGACAGCAATGAGAAACAAGCTCCGACTTGAATGTAAACAGAATTCTGATAACAATGAGAGAAATCATTCATAGCAAAAAGACATCACTTTCAAACTCCATTGTTAATGCGTTTGCCGACAGGAAGCGGTTTTCCAAAAAGCATGAAAGCAATTGACATCACTTCAAACCAAACTGTAGCAAAGGGAAGAATAAAACAGAGTTCATGAATCCACACACTCCTAAGGAAGATAAAATAAAAAAGGAGGGTCCAAAATTTCAAAAAAATTGGGAGAAAAGTTGCAGCTGCAACAATTGGCGATTACCTGGTGAACCTAGATTTCTGGACAATTTCTTCCTTAAGTAACAGACTGTTTTAACAATAAAAACAACATGTTGAATTCTTCTAGATCTATGAATTTCCCAAATGGAAAATATATGTACTCTTAATCATTGATGATAGTCCAATTTAGGAAAATGGAAACCAAGATTTCAAAGTCAAGATAACTCTTTCGAGGCCAAGAATATGAGTTTCATTTTTACCTCTGTCTTCGGGTAGCTTCCAGCTTGGATACCATAGGATCGTAACATATGGTAAACAGGAATATTCATTTGTTCCTCATTCCCATGCCATTTTGCACCTTTTTCTGCTTTTGGACTTTTTGTCCTTTTGAGTCCTCCTCATGCCTTTCTTTCTGAATTTTGTATTCAGGCTCCTCTATCGATAGTGTCCTTTTGTGTGAGAGATGTATTTAATTTTCAGCTCACGGATGGAGAAGAACTTTTGGTAATTTTATACTCATATGATTTAGTACTTTGTTTCGATACATATTGATTTCTTAGGAGTTTTCTGACTCTTACTTACCTTTTGGCTTCAAATTCTTGGCATGGGATTATTTATATATAATATACTGTTTACCTTGCTTCCTTTCCATGGGTCTTTTGTTGTCACCCCCTAAGACATTTTTAAATGTGAGATGGATGGAGCCTTGAAATAGTATTCCAGACCTTTAAATCTTGAGTTATTTTACATAGATTAAGGAGGACTTCAATGCGTTCATAGCCATTTAGGAAAACTGCTAAACTAGAAGAAATTCTATCACATAAAACCATAATTCACAGTCTTATAATCAAGGATTTTAGTTAGTCCAGAATGCTAATGCTCTCCATGCAACCAAAATCTTGCTTCTTTTTATTGAAATCAAACAAAATTTAACTAAAAGCAAACTGAAATAAAGCAAATGAAAAATAAACAACCAAATCAATTTATTTATGTACAAGATAATCATAAAAATCAACAAAAATAAAATTTGAGAACTAAACCACTAACCATTAGAGGAATTTTGGGGTCTAAAATGGGCCTCGTAAGGAAAATAATAAAATAATAGTTAAAATAATAAAATAATATTGATTAATTTTGGAGGAAGAAAGAAAAAAACTACTTTTTGTGTTCGTATTTTCGACATATCTCCCTGTGTTTTTACTCAAATTTCAATTGGGAGAGCTCGTTGGATGCGGAATTTGATTCCGCATCCAGCGAGTACCCACACTGCATACTTTTGACAGACCCCGCTACCCCAAAAACAAGAAATACCTGGAAAAACGTGATGATGACATCATCATCACGTTTTTCCAGGTATTTCTTGTTTTTGGGGTAGCGCGGTCCGTCAAAAGTATGGTGGGGTCCGTCAAAAGTATGCATTGTGGGTACTCGTTGGACGCGGAATCAAATTCCACATCCAACGAGCTCTCTGGATCGAAATTTGAGTAAAAACACAATGAGATATGTCGAAAATACAAACAAAAAAAGTATTTTTTTTTAATGACAAATATGTCAATTCAACCATTATGGTTGACTTATTTTATTGAAATTCTATTGGTTCTTGAATTCCAACTCACAAAAACTTATTTTGGCACGTTTTCTTATAAGGCCCATTTTAGACCCCAAATTTCCTCTAATGTGGTTAGTCCTCTGCCCACCCCCTGTAAATTTGACAACTTGTAAGTTAAGGGGCTAAAATTGGCTACAAAATGAGAAAGACCTACCCATTATCAAAAAATACATCTACTAGTCTTGAAAAAACTAAATCTGAAACTGAGACTACTATTTTACAATCAATCTCATCAGCCAATGAAAACCGAAGGAGATCGGGTTGGGTGTCAGATATGTTGCTGGCTTCTTCTGATGCAAAGTTTCCCGGTTCAAGTTCAATTAGATAATTTCCCAATACAGAATTTACTGACTGATTCTTACCCTCCAACTGAGTGCCATTGTGTTTCATGTAGGGTTCCCTTAAAATTTTGATGTGATTTGGGACTCCTTTATGAGGCAGCCACAAATGTGACCAATCTGAAGCAAAATACCCCTTCAACCTCACTGACCAATCTCGATTCAAAATAAGTCCATAACCATCAGGTATGTCTGCCACCACAATATCAATATATTGACATATCTTTTCATTTGCAGATAATCGAATCAGGACATCTTCTATTTCCCCAACTACTTTCACATTGGTCCTGTCTAATTGCGTAACCTCCCAGGTAGTAGGTTTATGCTGTCCATTAATATTTTCGCAGACTACAAGTGGAATAACATTTACTGATGATCCAGAATTTACCAAACAATTGTGGACATTATGGTTTAAAATCTCCAAAGTCAAAAGGAATTGTGGGGTTTTAAACCTAGTCTTACCTCCCACACTTGCTTCAACAGTCTCTTATACAGGTTGGTTGTTGGTGGGAAGTTCTTCCTCTAGTACTTCATCTGCTTTGATATTTTCCTTTACATTACCTGCTTTGTCTTCAATAGGATTCGTAGGCATGTTGACTTGTTTTGAATCTTGACTAATAATAGTAGGTTCAAGAATTTTCTCATCTATGTTGCTCTTATGTGGTTTCTTTACATTCTCTTCCAACTTCTTGATATTTGGGAGTATTGAATTTTCTTTATTCACCAAGTCCTGGCTTCTTGTTGTCACAATTGTTTCCAATATATCCTCATGTTTCAGATCACTTTCCTCTTTGGTATCAAACAACGAGACACAATCCCATAAAAACATGGTATCATTTTCTTATTTTTCAATGGTCTTATTCTTTTCTTTTTTACCACGGTTCTTAGTCAATTTAGATTCCAGCAGCTGATTCATAACTAATGTCATCGATTTTAACCATTGAGGACACTTCTTTTTAGAATGGGGCTGCTGGTGAAAGGTGCAGAAGTTATCCATACCTACCTCCGTTAAGTTCATTGATGTAGGACTATGTGGAGGAGGTTTAGATTGATTGTTGTCTCCTCTTCTTTCATAGCAAGGCCCTTATATGCTTTCTGAGCCTCCTTCTCTATTTCCAAATCTATCACCATGTTAGATAGTTTATGCATCATTCTCAACATTCCTTCAAGGTCACGTGACTGCTCCTTCTTAGGCTCAGAATAATCTTCTATGCTCTCTTTTTTAGCTTCTACCCTTTCAGCTTCTTCATAAGTTTCCAACAATGTAGGCTTGGCTTTCATTTTGGAGAACATGGCCAAATCAGGCCCTAAAGCCGAAGTATAATATTCAATCAAAACTTTATCAGAAGGATTATTAGCTATAGAAAAATTCTTAAGATAAGTAGTAAACCTTTGTGTAAAACTATGCACTTTTTCTTTTCTTTCTTTCTTCAAAGCACATAAACCTTTTATCAGTGCTGCATGGGTTTTCTGGGCTGCATATTTATTTCTGAATATTCTTTCAAAAGTATCACAGTCTGGGATTGAGTTTGCAGGCAGATCAAAATACCATGAGGCTGCTACTCCTTTAAGGGTATGTGGAAAAAGTCTACAGACTACATCTTCATGTTCTCCAGCCCTTAATCCTTCTATGGGAAAGTAAAAGCTTTGCAAGTGATCATCTACTATAATATTTTCACTTGGGTCAAATTTGGGTAGCATTTTCTCAAAAGCCTGAGGTAAGTCATGCAAATGAGGTGTTAGGTTCAAAGGTGATCTAGCTCTCCAAGCCGGTGGTGGGTTGGGCTGATTCACATTAATACCAGCCATGGGTGAGGGTGAAAGAAACAGAGTCTGCATAAGAAATAACGTAAGGTGAAACCGGGCTTACTTTCTTTTAAAGGGTAGAACCAAAACATGTGAGTACTTGGGTTAAGTCAAAAGCTTCCAAATATTTGTTGGTGGGGTAATCTTGGGAAAATAAGTTTCCACGGCCAGCCATGCACTGTCGTCCCTCCTTCTAGCGCTAGAAATTGTTATGGCCTGGAAATTCGCAGGAAACAACAGCAAGGGACTCTCCCCAGTCAACGTTCCCAACTAGCCTATGACTGTTTGGTGTGGGGAATCCGTCCGATTTGCGGCCCAGCTACCGTAGGTCAAAATAACAAAAAACAAAGGTTTTACCGGTTGCGACCCGGTCCACCATGTATATTTTTGTATTTTTTTTTACTTAAAGTATGATATGCAAGTACCTATTTAACATGCAGATTGATGTAGAATACGAGGAGCGGTCACAATGTGATGCACAGGTTCTTACCTCTCGTCTTAAACTCTCTCGCATCTAAATCACACACCAAGAAATTAAACTAACTACCTAACCTATCCCTAGGGAGACAAATTATCATTCATTAAGGAGTAATGTATTTTGTACGTGCATTATGAAAAATCAGAGATAGCTGATACTTCTTTCAAAACACACGAACATTAAAATATATTTGAACAACCAGATAGCCAATTGTTTAAGAACAACATTCATTACTCATAGTGGAAATCTTCATAAAATAAACCAGAGAACATTCATACCAGAACATAGGTTCAAAGAGTTAGAACAATCTCACAATTAATGGACACAAAGCTGAAAACGAAATAGTAACTCTTCAACAAATCCATAGCACAACATTTGAATATTCCACCAAGCTTTCTCCAACAGGAAAACTGTAATTATCTATTGCAAAAGGAAATATTTCTTCTTACAATATGTCTTCACAAATCTAACTGGGAAAAAGTTCTCTATTCCCTCTAATTCTCCTATACTTATACAACAAGCCAAAAATCTTGGGCTGCCCCTTCATGACCTTTGGGCTCCCCCAACCGTTTAATCTCACAATTTTGTCCTTTTGTGAGTGTTGATGATTCATACAAACGTTACATTTCAGATTTAAAAGAAAAACAATTTATGAAAAGGGACGAGCTTGGTAACTGTCGAACTTTCCCAAGCCTGGGCTTCTGCTTCTATTGATTATGCTGAGTAATCCATTGGTCCCTTGCTGGATCCTGTAGAGCTTAAACCCGACTTTCTTTTTCTTTTCTCTGCTTTTGCTTATTTGTTCCTCAACCACTTCCTTCCTCGCCGCCTCCCTTCTACTTTGCAGTAATCGTCCTGTCATAAACACAAATTGTTCTTAGACCATTTATCGTTGATAGAGTACACAAAATGTGTCAAAACATACATCCAGTAAAATGAACTTTAATGCATGATAACGCAAAGAAAAAATCCCGCGAGTTCATATCCTAAAAACACAATCCCAAAAGACAGATTCTTTAACTTGAGCGAGGTCGCATATGGACTATTCGACATCCTCCGGGTGCAACACCAAAAATGACACAATAACCGCCATGGAAAAATAGAGTGGAAGCACACAAGAAAGGCGGGAAAATACTGAGCATTAGGCGAAAACACGAACTCACCTTGGTAGGAGGAAAACTACAGATCGGAGGACGCGAGGATAATTCCTTCCGCAACGTCAGGAGGGAAAACCACTAGGCTGTCTACGAGGAGAACCAGGTCGGAGCTTCGCAAGACTGATCGTCGGAGTCATAGTGGAATCGGGAGCCACAACGACGGATCCGTAAGGGATATTACCGTCCGTGATAGGCAAAGTCTAAATTGGAGGAGAAAACGACTAAGAGACCGGAAGGTTAGTGATTTTTCCATCTGCAACAGCGGAAACATACAGGACAAATCAATCCATAATGTAAGTTCTAAATTGAAAGGGAAAACAACTAAAAGTTCGGCAAGGCTAGTGCTTTTGGAAGCCGCAACAGCGGAAGCCCAAGACTTAAGCGGCGGTGAAAACAACAACGCGAGGTCTGAAAAGTCAAAGCGAAAATTGGGAGACTTTGTGATTTGTCGTCCGCAACTATGGAAACCAAAGTAACAACATGTTCTGACTCGAAACCAAAATGTCCACCGATTGAGCCAAATACGTCAGAGAATAATAAGAAGCCAAAACTGATTACTTCTCCGCAACGGAGGGGGATGGAAAGACTACGGGCTCCATGGAAAATAAAACATCGACGATTGGCAACCCTATAAGTTGGATGGTTAGTCTGTTCCATATCTGCCGTTGCGGAAGACAAAAGAATTACGACTTCCTCTTGAAGTTATAAACCATTCCGAGAGCGAAAGCCAAAATATCGCAAAGTTAAAAACCTCGGCATCGGAAAAGAAAAGAGCTAACCGTTGGAACATTCAGCGTCTAGCTTCTGCAACGGCGGAAAACGTAAATATTACGGCCTCCACTTTACTGTCCAAAAACTTTCGACAGCGAAAATTTATCAAAAACAAAGTATTAAGCGTTCGAAGATTTAAGCTGGGCAGTGATAAAAATGGTTTGTTTAACACCTGAAATAGTGACAGCAACGAGAAACAAGCTTCGACTTGAATGTAAACAGACTTCTGATAACGATGAGGGAAATCATTCATACCAAAAAGACATCACTTTCAAACTCCAGTGTTAATGCGTTTACCGACAGGAAGCGGTTTTCCGAAAACCATGAAAGCAATTGACATCACTTCAAACCAAACTGTAGCAAAGGGAAGAATAAAACATAGTTCATGAATCCACACACTCCTAAGCAAGATAAAATAAAAAAGAAGGGTCCAAAATTTCAAAAAATTTGGGAGAAAAGTTGTAGCTGTAACAATTGGCGACTACCTGGTGAACCTAGATCTCTAGACAATTTCTTCCTTAAGTAATAGACTGTTTTAACAATAAAAACAACATGTTGAATTCTTCTAGATCTATGGATTTCCCAAATGGAAAATATATGTACTCTTAATCATTGATGATAGTCCAATTTAGGAAAATGGAAACCAATATTTCAAATTCAAGATAACTCTTTCGAGGCCAAGAATATGAGTTTCATTTTTACCTCTATCTTCGGGTAGCTTCCAGCTTGGACACCATAGGATCGTAACATATGGTAAACGTAAATATTCATTTGTTCCTTATTCCCATGCCATTTTGCACCTTTTTTGTGCTTTTGGACTTTTTGTCCTTTTGAGTCCTCCTCATGCCTTTCTTTCTGAATTTTTTATTTAGGCTCCTCTATCCATAGTGTCCTTTTGTGTGAGAGATGTATTTAATTTTCAGCTCACGGACAGAGAAGAACTTTTGGCAATTTTAAACTCATATGATTTAGTACTTTGTTTCGATACATATTGCTTTCTTAGGAGTTTTCTAACTCTTACTTGCCTTTTGGCTTCAAATTATTGGCATGGGATTATTTATATAGAATATAATGTTTACCTTGCTTCCTTTCCATTGGTCTTTTGTTGTCACCCCCTAATACATTTTTAAATGTGAGATGGATGGAGCCTTGAAATAGTATTCCAGACCTTTAAATCTTGAGTTATTTTACAGGGATTAAGCAGGACTTCAATGCATTCATAGCCATTTAGGAAAACTGCTAAACTAGAAGAAATTCTATCAGATAAAACCATAATACACAGTCTTATAATCAAGGATTTTAGTTAGTCCATAACCTTAATGCTCTCCATGCAACCAAAAGCTTGCTTCTCTTTATTGAAATCAAACAAAATTTAACTAAAAGAAAACTGAAATAAAGCAAACAAAAAATAAACAACCAAATCAATTTATTTATGTACAAGATAATCATAAAAATCAAGAAAAATAAAATTTGAGAACTAAACCACTAACTGGTTAGTCCTCTACCCACCCCCTGTAAATTTGACAACTTGTAAGTTAAGGGGCTAGGATTGGCTACAAAATGAGAAAGACCTACCCATTATCAAAAACTACATCTACTGGTCTTGAAGAAACTAAATCTGAAACTGAGACTACTATTTTACAATCAATCTCATCAACCCGTGAAAACCGAAGGAGATCGGGCTGGGTGTCAGATATGTTGCTGGCTTCTTCTAATGCAAAGTTTCTCGGTTCAAGTTCAATTAGATAATTTTCCAATACAGAATTTACTGACTCATTCTTACCCTCCAACTGAGTTCCATTGTGTTTCATGTAGGGTTCCCTTAAAATTTTGATTTGATTTAGGACTCCTTTATGAGGCAGCCAAAAATGTGACCAATCTGAAGCAAAATACCTCTTCAACCTTGCTGACCAATCTCGATTCAAAATAAGTCCATAACCATCAGGTATGTCTGCCACCATAATATCAATATATTGACATATCTTTTCATTTGCAGATAATCGAATCAGGACATCTTCTATTTCCCCAACTACTTTCGCATTGGTCCTGTCTATATGCGTAACCTCCCAGGTAGTAGGTTTAGGCTGTCCATTAATCTTTTCATAGACTACAAGTGGCATAACATTTATTGATGATCCAGAATCTACCAAACAATTGCGCACATTATGGTTTAAAATCTCCAAAGTCAAAAGGAATTGTGAGGTTTTAAACCTAGTCTTACCTCCCACACTTGCTTCAACAGTCTCTTCTACAGGTTAGTTTTTGGTGGGAAGTTCTTCCTCTAGTACTTCAGCTGCTTTTGGGATTTTCCTTTACATTACCTGCTTTGTCTTCAATAGGATTCACAGGCATGTTGACTTGTTTTGAATCTTGACTGTTAATAGTAGGTTCAGGAATGTTCTCATCTATGTTGCTCTTCTGTGGTTTCTTTACATTCTCTTCCAACTTCTTGATCTTTGGGAGTATTCAATTTTCTTTATTCACCAATTCATGGATTCTTGTTGTCACAGTTGTTTCCAATATATCCTCATGTTTCATATCACTTTCCTCTTTGGTATCAAACAACAAGACACAATCCCATAAAAACATGGTATCATTTTTTGTTTTTCTATGGTCTTATTTTTTTCTTTTTTACCACGGTTCTTAGTCAATTTAGAGTCCAGCAGCTGATTCATAACCAATGTCATCGATTTTAACCATTGAGGACACTTCTTTTCAGAATGGGGCTGCTGGTGAAAGGTGCATAAGTTATCCATACCTACCTCCGTTAAGTTCATTGATGCAGGACTATGTAGATGAGGTTTAGATTGATTGTTGTCTCCTCTCCTTTCATAGCAAGGCTTATATTCTTTCTAAGCCTCCTTCTCTGTTTCCAAATCTATCACCCTGTTAGATAGTTTATGCATCATTCTCAACATTCCTTCAAGGTCACGTGACTGCTCCTCCTTAGGCTTAGAATAATCTTCTATGCTATCTTTTTCATCTTCTACCCTTTCAGCTTCTTCATAAGTTTCTGACAATGTAGGCTTGGCTTTCATTTTGGAGAACATGGCCAAATCAGGCCCTAAAGCCGAAGTATAATTTTCAATCAAAATTTATCAGAAGGCTTATCAGCTACAGAAAAATTCTTAAGATAAGCAGCAAACCTTTGTGTAAAACTATGCACTTTTTCTTTTCTTTCTTTCTTCAAAGCACATAAGCCTTTCATCAGTGTTGCATGGGTTTTCTGGGCTGCATATTTATTTCTGAATATTCTTTCAAAAGTATCCCAGTTTGGGATTGAGTTTGCAGGCAGATCAAAATACCATGATGCTGATGCTCCTTTAAGGGTATGTGAAAAAAGTCTGTAGACTACATCTTCGTGTTCTCCAGCCCTTAATCCTTCTATGGCCAAGTAAAAGCTTTGCAAGTGATCATCTACTATAATCTTTTCACTTGGGTCAAATTTGGGCAGCATTTTCTCAAAAGCGTGAGGTAAGTCATGCAAAGGAGGTATTAGTTTCAGAGGTGATCTAGCTCTCCAAGCCGGTGGTGGGTTGGGCTGATTCACATTAATACTAGCCATGGGTGAGGGTGAAAGAAACAGAGTCTACGTAAGAAATAACGTAAGGTGAAACCGGGCTTACTTGCTTTTAAAGGGTAGAACCAAAACCTATGAGTACTTTGGTTAAGTCAAAACCTTCCAAATATTTGCTGGTGGGGTAATCTTGGGAAAACAAGTTTCCACGGCCAACCATGAATTGGAGGCTCTCCTTCTAGCGCCAGAAACTGTTGAGGCCTGGAAATTCGCAGGAAACAACAACAAGGGACTCTCCCCAGTCAACGTTCCCAACTATCCTGTGATTGTTTGGTGTGGGGAATCTGTCTGATTTGTGGTCCAACTACCGTAGGTCAAAGTAACAAAAAACAAAGGTTTTACCGACTGCAGCCCGGTCCACCATGTATATTTTTGTATTTTTTTTTACTTAAAGTATGATATGCAAGTGCCTATTTAACATGCAAATTGATGTAGAATACGAGGAGCGGTCACAATGTGATGTGCAGGTTCTTACCTCTCGTCTTGAACTCTCTCGCATCTAAATCACAAAGCAAGAAATTAAACTAACTACCTAACCTATCCCTAGGGAGCTAGATTATCATTCATTAATGAGTAATGTATTTTGTACATGCATTATGAAAAATCACAGATAGGTGATACTTCTTTCAAAACACACGAACATTAAAAGATATTTGAACAACCGGATAGCCAATTGTTTATGAACAACATTCATTACTCATAGTGGAAATCTTCATAAAATAAACCAGAGAACATTCATACAAGAACATAGGTTCAAAGAGTTAGAACGATCTCACAGTTAATGGGCACAAAGCTGAAAACGAAATAGTTTCTCTTCAACAAATCCATAGCACAACATTTGAATATTCCACCAAGCTTTCTCCAACAGGCAAACTGTAATTATCTATTGCAAAAGGAAATAGTTCTTCTTACAATATGTCTTCACAAATCTAACTGGGAAAAAGTCCTCTATTCCCTCTAATTCTCCTATACTTATACAACAAGCCAAAACTCTTGGGATGCCCCTTCGTGACCTTTGGGATCCCCCAACCGTTTAATCTCACAATTTTGTCCTTTTGTGAGTACTGATGATTTATACAAACGTTACATTTCAGATTTAAAAGAAAAACAATTTTATGAAAAGGGACCAGCTTGGTAACTCTCGAACTTTCCCAAGGCTGGGCTTCTGCTTCTATTGATTATGCTCAGTAATCCGTTGGTCCCTTTTTGTATCCTGTAGAGCTTAAACCTCACTTTCTTTTTCTTTTCTCTGCTTTTGCTTCTTTGTTCCTCAACCACTTCCTTCCTCGCCGCCTCCCTTATACTTTGCAGTAATCGTCCTGTCATACACACAAACTATTCTTAGACCATTTATCGTTGACAGAGTACACAAAATGTGTCAAAATATACATCTAGTAAAATGAACTTTAATGCATGATAACGCAAAGAAAAAATCCTGCGAGTTCATATCCTAAAAACACAAGCCCAAAAGACAGATTCTTTAACTCGAGTGAGGTCGCATATGGACTATTCGACATCCTCCGAAGACAACACCAAAAATGACACAATAACCGCCATGGAAAAATAGAGTGGAAGCACACAATAAAGGCGGGAAAATACTGAGCATCAGGCGAAAACACGAACTCACCTTGGCGGGCGAAAAACTACGGATTGGAGGACACGAGGATAATTCCTTCCGCAACGTCGGGAGGGAAAACCACTAGGCTATCTACGAGGAGAACCAGGTCGGAGCTTCGCAAGACTGATCGTTGGAGTCATAGTGGAATCGGGAGCCGCAACGGCAGAGCCGTAAGTGATATTACCATCCGTGATAGGCAAAGTCTACATCGGAGGAGAAAATGACTAAGAGACCGGAAGGTTAGTGATTTTTCCATCCGCAACAGCGAAAACATACAGGACAAATCAATCCGCAATGTAAGGTCTAAATCGAAAGGGAAAACAACTAAAATTTCGGCAAGTCTAATGCTTTTGGAAGCCGCAACAGCGGAAGCCCAAGACTTAAGCGGCGGCAAAAACAACAACGCAAGGTATGAAAAGTCAAAGCGAAAATCGGGAGACTTTGCGATTTGCCGTCCACAACTGCGGAAACCAAAGTAACAACATGTTCCGACTCGAAACCAAAAAATCCACCGATTGAGCCAAATACGTCGTAGAAGAATACCAAGCCAAAACTGATTACTTCTCCACAACGGTGCGGGACGGAAAGACTACGGGCTCTGCGAAAAATAAAACATCGGCAGTTGGCAACTCTATAAGTCGGATGGTTTGTCTGTTCTAGAGCCGTCGTTGCGGAAGACAAAAGAATTACGAATTCCGCTTGAAGTTATAAACCGTTCCGAGAGCGAAATCCAAAATATCGTAAAGTCAAAAACATCGGCATCGGAAAAGCAAAGAGCTAACCGTCGAAACATTCAGTGTCTATCTTCTACAACGGTGTAAAACGTAAATATTACGGCCTCCGCTTTACTGTCCAAAAACTTTCGACAGCGAAAATTTATCAAAAACAAAGTATTAAGCGTTCGAAGATTTATGCTAGGCAGTGATAAAAATAGTTCGTTTAACACCTGAAATAGTGACAGCAACGAGAAACAAGCTCTGACTTGAATGTAAACAGACTTTTGATAACAATGAGGGAAATCATTCATACCAAAAAGACATCACTTTCAAACTCCACTGTTAATGCGTTTGCCGACAGGAAGCGGTTTTCTGAAAAGCATGAAAGCAATTGACATCACTTCAAACCAAACTGTAGCAAAGGGAAGAATAAAACATAGTTCATGAATCCACACACTCCTAAGCAAGATAAAATAAAAAAGGAGGGTCCAAAATTTCAAAAAATTTGGGAGAAAAGTTGCAGCTACAACAGAAACATTCCCGATTCAGTTGCTTATTATTTGTTTTGGAGATGATTTCAAATGTGGATACTGAAGACAAGAGAAATTAGATGATTTCAAATGTGGATATTGAATACAAGAGAAATTTCAATTGTATAGAAAGGGTTGGATATCAATATTTAGTGATGTAAAGAGTGTCATACTCTGTTTTTTGACTACGCAAATTCTAAGTTGCTAGCAGCAAACATCCGACATCCGTACTAGATGGAGTTTAATTATTAATAGATCAGAATGCTTGGTGGGGGTACACTCCATCTGAGTCAGGTTGAAAGGTTTGTACACTTTAAAGGTTTCTATATCTCTATGCCCATAAAAAATAGTGTAATATTCTTGAAATCAATCTTACTAAGAACTGAGATAAGCCGTGAGGACTGAGATAAGTGTTATGCAACCATCGTCCTTTTTAACATCGTCGGATGCGTGGCCCATGGCAATGGAAAGCTACAGATGGATATTCTTTGACTTGTTTGAACATATGTCGATGTTCTCAAAGGCATGGCCCATGGAAATGAAAAGCTACAGATGGAAGGTTCTTCGACTTCTTTAAACATATGTGAGAGTTATCTAGTACAAAAAGATGCGAGAAGGTTATCTCGTAGAAGAAGAGGCCAGAAAGATAGAACCAAAAAGGTAATTTAACAATAAGAAGGATAGGCAGAAAAACATTAGAAATATTAGTAAATATTTTTAAAAACCATATAATAAAAAACTGCAATTTATATTGCTCGGAAATCAATACATGACTGAAACATAATTCCTTGCAAAGAATAAAAACTGTTTATTAATACATAATATTACAATTTTTTTTCTAACGAAAACAATTACAATTACTAGTTGTTATAAAAGAGGTGTTGGTACTTCAAAAAGCTATATAAAAGTGGTGAATGGTAACTCAAGAAGTTTGGAATATTAAAAGGAGTTTATACTAATTCAAAAAGTTTGGAAATAAAATTGTTTAAAAGTTTGGAAAAGAATTTTTAATCCAAAAACCTAGGACACAAATAAAAAACCTAGGCCACAAATAATACTTTAAAAAAAATGGCATGACATGAAGCATAGGACACACAAATGGTTTTAACAATGAATTCTCCATAAACATTCTATGAACATGTTATGAAATCATTATCTTTATGCTCACTGTAAGAGAAATTTAATAGTACTTTAAAAAAACAATGGCATGACATGACGCATAGGACACACAAATGGTTTTAAGAGTGAATTCTCAATAAAAATTTTATGAACATGTTATGAAATCATTATCTTTATGCTCATTGTAAGAGAAATTTATTTTAACAATGGATTCTCAATATATATATATATATATATATATTTAATATTATACAATTAATTTTTATTTTTCACTACATGGTTGTAATATCTGGATTTTTGGACCTAACACTTATAGACATGTGCTTATTGATTATGAGTATTATCTTGATGTTTTATTTTACATTGGGTCAAAGACTCCATTGCATATGAACATGATGATTTGTTTTATATATTGGGCGTAAGCCAATTGTTGATGATATATGTATATGCTTGTTTGTGTTGGGCATGGACCCTTAGATGTTTTGTGTTGAGAGAGGAGCTCTCAAACACTTGAGTGATTGATGAATTGTGTTGAGTGAGAAGCTCTAAAGAACATGAGTACTTACCTTTGTGTTGAGTGAGAAGCACTAGGACACATGAATAGATAATTGGATGTGTTGGGCATAAGCCCTGGAGCCTTACATGTTGATGTTGAGTATAAGCTCTCGAGCATTGGATCCTTCGCCATTGTATCCCTAGGTGTATCGTACAAGTACATCCTAGCATTTAGTGTTGAGAAAAAGCTATGGAATTGCACTATGTTTGTAACTCCCTGCTATAGGCGTTGAGTATGGGCTCTGGTAAGCGCTAGGGGTTACTCAAAATAATTTAAAAACTCTGAAGTGAAAATGAATCGAGAAAAATATTGATCTCATCATACTTATTTATAAGTGATTAAATAAAATTTTGAATTTCTGTATTCTCATCAAAGTATTGAAAAGCTACCATGTTATACGAGGGAAATGCGAGATGCGGAGATGTTTAGAGTTTCCTAGCCTAGTAGACCTAAGACACATATCTACTTGACCTTAATGAAGAAGTGTCATTAAGTATAGGGATCATGGTACATGATTCCCAAAGACAAATGTTAACAAGTGTTATAATACTATGTATTTTATATAGAGTATGTATAAAGAATTAATTATGATTAAATATATAATTAAATAAAAGAAATAAGAGAAGCTCTATCAATTATTATTTATTATTAAAGGATTAATAAATACTATAATGCCTATGAAAGTTTAACTAGGAATTAGTTAAAAGTTCGTAAGTTAAGGATTAATAATTACCCAAAGTAATTGAAAAGGGTTAAATCAAGAAACCAGGTTTCTTGATTTAAGTGTCCCTTTGACTGACAACTCTCTCTATAAAGAATCAAGCCAAGGAAAGGCTTGGGGTTCTTATCTATTATTAGAGAAATCATATTTGTGTTTGTTTTCTCTCAACTAAATTCTTCAAGAAACATTTATTGGAAGGAAAAAGAGAACTGATCCAGATCTGATACACTAGATAAGAAACCTTACCTTAGGAGCTCTAAGCTACTTTCATGTTGGAGTCCAGCTCGGGGGGATCCGGATTAAAATGAGGAATGGTTCTGGATCATGGTTGGGAGGAATGTGGTAGTTTCCAAGTGATTTGGTCATTAGAAATCATATGTGTCTTAAATTGTTAATGCTCGTTATTTAAAAAATGTGCAGGTTCAGCCATTAAAGGAGCTTCAAAGAAATTACACATATGAGTTCTTAGTATGTCAAGTTCATTTCTAGTATAAATGTCGGTTTCTTATGTCAATGTTCTTTATATATTTCTAACCTTAGAAATGATGGTTTTGGCCATGTCTCCTAGGGTTACATTTCTTAAATCCTAACCCTAGACTGTATTCTATTTTCTAGATTAAATTATAGAAATATTATGGAAATGAGTTCAATGCATTTCCTAATCCTATGTCTTGGATTCTCTTGTTAGAATATATTAGGGTTTGTATGTTCTTAAAATACCACTAAAATACTAAGCTTAAGATGTAAATTTTTACATTACCACGGTTTGTACTTTTAAATTGATTTCTGTATTATTCCCATTGTTAGTTCATGCTTACCATAGCTAGGTTTTGTTATGAGTTAGCATATAATTTTTCTACAGGTTGCATTACTCTGCTCACATATTTCATTTGCCAGCGGAGTCTTGTTTGAAATTCAAAACTTGTCAAGAAGTACACGTTAAATTTCTAAGAATATATATACAACAATGTTAAAATAGTTTTATAATTAATCGATTAATTATACTAACTAAAAACTAAAGTAAATAATTAAATATTCTAAACTAAATCAAATATGAACAAATGAAACTAAATCTATGATAGAAAACCATTAAAGACCTTCAAGGTCTATCTCAACAAGGTATAATTTAAATATCATAACATTCCATTAAAATAACATGAGGAGAGGAGGTATCGTGACCATCCATGTGGTACTATATCGAATCTCTCATCACACACACACACACACACACACACACATATATGTATATGTATATGTATATGTATATGTATATGTATATAAAAGCACCCACACTTCTATTTAATCCATCTTAAAACAACCAATTTTCATTTAAACATAATTACATAACTCATCACCCATTACACATAACCTTTAAACAATTTCGAAATCATATTATAAACCCATATATGAAAAAATAGGAACAGGAATCGAATCCTGTGGGAATACAAGTCGTGCCCCTTATATTTATTAAACTACAACTCATCATATTAATATCCAAACAGAGTCAAACCCTATGGGTTTCGTTTGCATATTGGCTATGACCACGCTATACATAACATGTATGCGGGCAACAATTTATAAACAACTACCATGATGTTAAGACAAACTACGATTTCTCTACAGCACGGCCTCGGCCAACATTTAAATACACAGAGTCCATTTACAGTCTAAACACCACAACGAATGCCATCGTGGGATTATAACCCTCGCTCTACAAGACCAATGATTTCCTAATATTAAATAACCCACAGCTACGATGCACAACATTCACTTAAGTTACATCCATACCAAAATAAAACTACACAGCAGGGTTTTATTACAAACTACTATGTTAACAAATCAACTCCTTAAACTATCTAACACAAGATAACCAAGAAATAAAATAATATCACAGAACTATCACAGCCACGATGGGGAAGGATTGAGCGATCCATGGATGGATATTCAAACCCACGTTGTTCACTAATTCATCCCATTAAAAATACTCAATACATAAACTTGTACAAAGGCGTATTCCTGTTCCTAAGAGATCTGTCCATAAACCACTAAACATAGCTTTTGCATTACACAACAGTGCAAGCAAAATAACATGGGTTATTTACTATAAACACAGAGTATATACATCATACACAGTGTGGTAAATCGCAATGTCTCCACACAGGCATTCCAATGGGCTATAGCACCATTGCAAGCAATGGTGCAGTCCATGGCTCAAAGGCCAAATCATTTTATAATTACAAACCCAAAATTTATACACAAAACCAGAGGATGTGCGATTTCAATCCACAACCAAAGCCATTGAAACATCTAACTAAAACCCAAGTCTGTAATATTAATCTCGAAGGTGAAATCAGTAGCTTCCATTGGACCTTCTCCTGTAACGGGAGGAAGGTCGGGTGGTAAGCCTTGTGTTCTTCTGGACCGTCTAAAACGAAACTCAGCTAGATTGCATAGTTCCTATTCTAACATAGGGTTTCAAATCTAAGAAAAAACACACCAAAAAATTTCTCCGACTCAAGCTACAGGCCAACAAGCAAATTCAAATGATAGGATGAGCTCAAATGGTCGATCTCTCACTAGGATTGTCAAGTAGGTTCAACTTGCGATATACCACAAGGGTACATGCGTAGTAATCTCCCCAAATGTTTTTTTCGGTGTATTGCTCCACACAAGAAGGCTAAAGGGATTTTCTTAGATAGATAGGGTATTCTAGTGGGGTCTCTTGATATACGTAAGGTACGTGGGAGCTCAAATCGGTAGTAGTGTTGTCTAATGCAAAATCATTCACAATCGGCCTTTCGATACACAATCAAGTACGTGAAGCACCTTTCTATATACCTCAAGGGTACGTGAAAGGCCGTTTGATATACTGACAGTACATGGAAGAACCACGCAAGTCTTGGGATGTAATGCGGACAAGTAACTACAGCTCCTACGCTTAACGATGCCCGAGCACATCTCTAACCTAGCACTCAAATTTCTATACACAGTTTAAGCCTATAACTACTGTTAATTTTAAAGTGGACGGTTAGGTGAATGCATGAGTTTTTTAGAGAAAAGTAAAACGTTGCAGATATGAAATGCAAGTTCATTCACTTAACCATTTAGTATGCCTAATTACGGGAAGGAGAGAGGTTGTTTTTCTTTTCAATTTTTCCTTTAAAACCAAAAAATTCACCAAACAAGTATAAAAAATCCTTTTTCCAAGCATACAATCAAACAACACTTTTCTTCAAATCAACTCTTTTTGAAAGCACATAGGTAGGGTGAGATCTCTTTTCAAATAAAAAAGAAAGACAAATAGCACTCAAATATGCATATGAAAGCTATATTTTCAATTTTTTTTGAAGCATGGAAAGATCTAACTTAAACTATTGATGCTTTTTCCTTTTGATGAGATAATGATGCAAAAGAGACAAAAGAACAAAGGAGTCCTGAAATCTTGTAAGGCTAATCAGAGATCTAATGGCTTAGGCTCAATGAAATAATAACCTAATCTCAACAAATTTTCTTTTTAAAGCGAAAATAAGTCTTTCTCACATTTAACGAGAAATTGAAACAAACAAACTGATCTAAGGGAGTCTTTCTTTTCAGTGATAGTATATAAGAAGGAGAGATCTAATCTAACCTAAAGTTTCCAACTAACTCCTTTCAAAAAACAAACAAACTTGCAAGCAGTAATGAATGATGAATCTAACCTAGCTTTTTTATTTGAACAAACAAGCAATTTCCACATCAAAATTCCATATTTCAATCATTCAAGCAAATTCAAAAAAGTATGGGTAAGACCAATTAAACACACCAAATCCAAAAAATAAAAATAAAATTACAAAAACTTGAAAACATCAAAGTCTGGGATAGGCCTACCTGGCACCACACAGATGAAGTTGCCGACAGACGGTTTTGGGGAAGAATCGCTTCTTGCTCACTGGATTCAGGTGGTGGCACCGCCTATGGCTAACTGGACTCAGGCAGTGGCACTGCTTCTTGCCAAAGGAACATGTGCGGTTCTCTATAACAAGCCAGAACAATAGGAGAGAGAAATCAAGTTAGAAATGTCAAAAACTTCATAAAAACTGATTAATCAGCCACAATACAAAGCATAAAAAGTTAAGGTGGCTCAGATATGAAGAGATCTGAAGATTTCAAACCAAAACTTTAGTAGATTAGATGTATATATGACTACAAAGATAGGAGGTTGGAGCTTGGATTCAGACAAGAGTATTTCAGAAACTGAGGAAGAACAAGATGGATCTATCCGCAGCGGAGGCGCCAAATTTGTTATCAGGAATATATCACCTTCTGTGGATAGAAGTTGTTCCTCTGGTCTGAATGGTTCAGATCAAGAACAAATGAGTGAATAACTCGATTGAATACCTTCCCTGAATGTTACATACGCTTCGAATGAAACTCTAATGAAGGACCTGTATACCTGTAAAACATACCAAACATACAAAGACATCAAATCTACGAGAAAGTCATCTACACATCCATATTAGTGACTAAGGAATCCAATAACATATATGTGATATTAACGCAACAAACATGTGGGAAGGAAATTAACTTTGCATTAGAAAGTAAATGAAAGAGCTTACAACCATGTGCCTTAGTGCCGATACACTCCTTTACAAGACTAGCACCTTGTCCTTGATAGCTCCAACTTGGTACATAATTGCTCTCTGATGGATTATGCCACGGTATCAAGTCAACAACATAAATTTACTATTCTTCTCTCTCCCTCAACCATGGAGTATGAGCTTTTATTCAAAGGACTCAAATGCATAGGATGGTTGAGAGATTAGTGGGTGAGGTGGCCACAAGATCCTACAAAGAGGGATCTCGACCTTAACCAACCCAAGTGAGTAGGGACAAGGTTAGACATGAGGCTCTTGTTCTAGAAGCCTCGAGAAACCTCATTTTTTCACTTTTTACCAAGGGCACCGCTTATACCCCTTTATGAAAGAGAGGTGATGGGTAGGAATTGTGCCAACAACATAGGTTAAAGGCGATGGCACCACCTGGTTCTCACACAACTAGGGTGGTGCTGAATAGGGTACCACTTATCTTCTCGAGGGTAAGAGTGGCGCTGCAATTTTGTATGTTGGAATCAACACCTAGAGCAGAATTCTCTTCAAGTTTGGGATTTGAGGGAAAATGTATTGTATTAGGGATCCTATCACATGTTGGTGACAGATTTTGAGTGTAACAACGACATCCTAGTTTACTCTAAGAGTAAAGAGGAACACGAAGAACACCTTCGTATAGTACTACATGTTACGAGAACACCATTTTTACACTAAATTTAGTAAATGTGATTTTTACAAACCACAAATATAGTACTTAGGTAACTTTATCTTCGAGACAGGGTTAGCTGTGGACCTGGAAAAGATTGGAGCCATAGAAGGCTGCCTTACACCTACTAGTGTCACTTACATTAGGTCCTTTTTTGGGATTGGACGGATATTATCGAAAGTTCATTGTGAACTTCTTTAGAATAGCTTGTCCCGTGACTGCTTTCCAAAATAAAGCAAATAAATTTTTATGGACAACCAAGTGTGAGGAAATTTTTCAAAATTTTAAGCATCGTTTGATAACTGTACCAATACTACGAATTGCATATCCCGATGTGGATTTCATTATTTGCACGGATGCACACAAGGAAGGACTTGGGGGATTCCTCCTGTAGAATGATCATGCGATCTGTTATGAATCATGAAAATTAAAAAAACTTGAGCAGAATTACCCCACGCACGATCTTGAGTTAGCTATCATCATTCACCCATTGAATATGTGGAGGCACTACCTCATGGGAAGGAAATTTGTTCCAAAGACACACAATATGAGTCTAAAGTATTTATTTGAACAACTAGATCTGAATGCGAGGAAAGCCAGGTGGTTGGATTTCCTTAGTGAGTACCATTTCGAGCTAAAGCATATTAAGGGCATATAGAAAAAGGTTGTGGATTCTTTGAGAGGATGAACTCATATGATATATGAGGTGACTTTAATTCAAAATGATGCAGATTTGCACAAGAGGATTAGGAAGGCCAATAGAGTTGACCCTTTCTATGTAGAAATCCTCAAGAAAGTCTAAGAGGACAAGTTGTTTCAACAACAAAAATAGTACAAGGTAGATGAATTGGGAATGCTATGGTCTAAGGAGATATTGCACGTTCTAGAAGGACGTGAAATTCGATCTGGCATCCTCATGAAATTTCAATGGAAACCCTACTTGAGGAATCTAGGATATCGAAAGATGATATCCTCCATCAAGCGACAGTTTTTATGGCCTAAGTTAAAGGCCGACATTCCGATGTTTATCACAAAATGTCAGAAATGTCAACTGCTCAAAGCTGAGAATGACCATCCTTCAGGATTGTTGCAGCTGTTACTTATTCTGGAATGGAAGTGGGAGGTCATTAGTATGGATTTTATCACCAGTATACCGAAAGGTAAGAAACAAAATTATTATATCTTTGTGGTCGTTGAAATTTTTTCAAAAGCAACACACTTCATTTCAATGATGTCCACCTACAAGGCAGTACACATTGTCGATATTTTCTTGAAGGAGATATTTATATTGCACGGGATACCCAAGGAAATCATCTCGGATAGAGATGCTAATTTTACAGGAAACTTTTGGAGATATTTATTCTCTAGATTAGAAACACAGTTTAACTTTAGTACTGCTTATCACCCGCAAACAAACGGGCACACAGAAATAGTAAACCAGATTGTTGAGGAGATGCTTAGGATGTATGTCATGAACAACCCCACTAAGTGGGAAGAGTACCTGCATGTTGCAGAGTTTGTATATAACAATGCTTACCAAGATTCCGTAAAGATGAGTCCCTTTGAGGTACTCTATGGACGAAAGTGTAGAACCTCGGTTACTTGGGATAGAACAGTGGATCGGCTCATGTTAGGACCTGATTTATTAATGGACTTGGAATAGTTAGCTACCAAGGTCCATGTGAACATTAAAGAATCACAAGACCACTAGAAAATTTACACGGATCAGAAAAGAAAAGATAAATATTATTAAATAGGTAACCATGTCTACTTGAAGGTAAACAAAAAACATAGCTCGTTGATATTGGGGAGGTGTGGTAAGTTAGCACCCAGGTTTTGTGGACCTTTTGAAATACTGGCCAAAAGAGTGCTAGTGGCATATGAACTAGCATTACCTACACACATAAGAGTCCATAATGTTTTCCATGCATAGTTATTAAATAAATATGTCTATGATTCTAAACATGTAGTTGATTGGTCCTTATTACAGGTGGAACCTGAAGGGGAGTTTTCCCATAAACCTATTCATGTATTGAACAAAGAGAGGTGCAACTTAGGAAGCGCACTGTAGTCCAGCTGAAAGTGCAATGGAAGCACTTCGAAGCTGATGAGGCTACTTGAGAGAATGAAGCCACCATGAGAAATGTTCACCCCTCCTTGTTTCATGATGTCATTTTGAGTCCCTAGAACACCACAGACGGTGTTGTTCTAAGCGGGGAGGGATGTAATATTCCGAATTTTGGACCTAAACACTTATAGGCATGAGCCTATTGATTATGATGTTATCTTGATGTTTTATATGTTGGATTGAAGGCCCCATTACATATGAACAGGATTATTTGTTTTATATATTGGGTGTAAGCCAATTGTTGATGATATATACATATATATGCTTGTTTGTGTTCGATGTGGACCCTAAAGGATGTGATTGATGAGATGTTTTACTAATTGAGTAAGGAACTTTGGAGAACGAGTGATTTTATGTTTGTGTTGAGCGAGAAGCTCTAGAGCACATGAGTATTATATTTGTGTTAAGCATGAAGCTATAGAACACATGAAAGGAAAATTTGGAAGTGTTGGGCATAAGCCCTGGAGCCTTCCATGTTCATGTTGAGCATAAGCTTTGGAACATCGGATCCTTGGAAATTGTATCCCTAGGTGTATCGTACAAGTACATCCAAGCAATAGTGTTGAGCGAAGAGCTCTGGAATTGCACTAAGTTTATAACTCCCTATTTTTAGCATTGAGTACGGGCTCGGGTAAGCGCTAGGAGTTACTGAAAAGAATTAATGATTCCTGAGTGAAAACAAATCTAGCAAAATATTGATCTCATTAACTTATTATAAGTGATTAAATGAAATTTTGAATTTATGTATTCTCATCAAGTACTAAATAAATACCATGTTATACGAGGGAATCCAACATGCGAGGATGTTTAGAGTTGCCTATCCTAGTAGACCTAACCATCTACCTCATAACCTTAATGAAGAAAGTGTCGTAAGTCTAAGGATCACAATATGTGATACCCCAAGACAAATTATAACAAATGCTATATTATTATGTATTTTCTACATGGTATGTAAAGAATAAATATAGTAATAATATTAATAATATGAGAGAGAAGGAAAATTTCCATCTATTACTATTATTACTAAGATAAAATTAAATAGTATAATACCTATAAAAGTCAATTTAGGAACTAGCTAAAAGTTCCTAAGTTAAATATTAAAAGTACTAAATAAAGTGAAAAGGGTTAAATCAAGAAATGAAGTAATTATTTATTTAACTGCCCCTTTGACTGAAAATTTTGTCTATAAAGTCCCAAGCCAAAGAGAGGATTTAGGATCTCATCATATCTCTTGGATTCATTATTCTTCCTATTCTCAAGAGAGAATTCTTGGAGAAAATATTTCCCTAAGAGGAAGAAGGAGAACATATACAAACTAGGGAAGCCTCACCTTAGGAGCTCCAAGCTACTTGCATGTTTGAACCATCTCAGGGGCTCTGGATTTAAACCAAGAACGGTTCTAGGTCATGGTTGGGTGGAATGTGGTAGTTCCCAAGTGAATCAGTCATCTAATACATAGGTCAAATCTTCCTATAAATTATTTAATACTGGTTAATTGAGTGTGTAGGTTTCAACCATTAAAGGAGTTTCGAATCTTACGGTATGAGGTTCTGGACTACCTATTTCATTTCCTAGCTTAAAGTTCTGGCTGTATTATGCCAACGTTTGTACTATATGTTCTAACCCTAGATGTTTCATTTCTGCTTGTCAAAATTCCTATAAGGGTTTATAGTCTAAGTTATAAACCCTAGGATGAAAATGTATTCTCTATGATAGAAATTATCTAAGGGTTTGATTCATTTAAGTTTATCTCTGTAATTTAATTTTGGTTTAAATATTTATCAGGGGTTTTGCACTTTTAGTTTACTTCTGTTCTATCTTGGATACTTAAACTGTGTGTTCCTACAAACTAGGTCTTCTTTTCATATTAAGTACATAGTTGTTCATTGACCTATATACTCTACTGACATATTTCATATTGTCAGCAGAGGCATATTATATTTAAAAATAAGACTAGATCACATCTAGGTTTTCTATTATCTTCACACACTTCAGTAAATTTATTAAAAGAACCTAGTAACATATAATATATATACATATAAATATATTAACAAGTATGAAAATGAATTATAGGTCTAATCTATCAAAACTATAATTACATCTAAGGATAACATTTAAACATCATATACTAGAGCTAGGATAAGAACCATCTCAGACCTTTTAAAGCCTCTATAATTAAAACTATGCCATTAACCAAATCATTTCCCATCAAAAAACTAAACATTATCATAAACAATAAATTTATTAACATTACGAAGCAGTAGCTAAAATAAAAAATTCCAAACCTATCTTATTAAAATCCACATGAATAGAAATCGCATGTCTTAATATTACCTACAACAACCATGTAATAGTAATTATAGTATCCCCACGATGTCAATTTACAAGTGATTTACTTAAAAAAGAGATCCCAGGATCAAATCCTCTCGACATTTCAAATGCCAAATCGCATACCATAAAAAAAAATGACCCTTATATTAAAAATCCCAAGAACATTAAAATACACCGTAAATCATTTAAACAATCCAAAGTAATTATACACGATATTTCAGTATCAAATCATGTGGGCACTTAAAGCCCCATATCGCAACCATTACAAATAGTAAAACCCTCTTAATATACAACAACCAGGATTCGAATCCTGTACAGTACTACAATTTATAAAGCCACGCTATACACAGTTTGTATGCATGATGTAAACAATAAACAAATTCATAATAGTGAGGTCGTAAGACCCTTACTTTCACCTACATGGTAATACATGGCCTCGGCCCCATTAAATAAACAAAGAGAAAACCACAAATAAATAACCATTTAAAATATTTCAGCAAATATTACCCACGCATGGTTTAAACCCTCAGTCCTCTCTGATTTTGTTTTAAATACACATTAAATAATAGAACAGTAAGAATTCACCCATCTAAGCTATCGCAACTACCATGGAGAGTGCTCATGCCATCCACGTCATGACCCCAAGCCATACGCTAGCACTAGTTTACCATCCTACAACTAAAGCAGGTAGTGGAAGAAAATATACACAATCTAATCCATGAAGGAGAATGCCACATAAAAATGCTAGTATAATAACCATTGAAGTGATACACAACATAAATACATTTATAAACAGCCTTAAATCCATCACCAAGTTTACACATTCGCTACCATCAAACATCGCACCATTGCAAGAAATGGTGCTGCCATTGTTTTCAACATAACTAAAGATTAAGTAAATACACAGATCCAATCAAAATTACCAGGGCTCTCTTCACTACTAAACATCCCATAAACAATTACAAATCCAAATCATTAAACCCGGAACCAAAGGCTGACAAAACCCCACCATAAACCCCACGGTCTATTGCTGCACATGAAGCAGAGTTCTATTGGAACCAAACTCCATTAATCTCCAAAAACAAAAAAGATAAACTCAGTCTTACAACCAAAAGGTGACAAGTAACAAATCGTTAGCAGGCTTACCGTATGGTATGGCATCACCCATTATTTTACATTTGAGCTTTGAACCATGCCGCTCCTCGCCAACCCTGTCACCTGCAACCACAAGACAACGAGATGGATGAGGAGTATGAAATCGTGAAAAATCCACAAACCAACAACATGCTGCGAAAGCCAAATGAAACCATACCCTATGCTAACCTAGAAGTCACCTTAACCATGCTGCACAGAGGCAAAAGGGAAAGCAAAGAAATTAATCAATGAAAAAACCTCATCGTGGAGACAAACCTTACGTTGGGATACCACACTTCCCAATGAGCATTAAAGGTGCCATCATGTGGTCCATTAACAAATCGAAAACCCACTTCTCTATAGTTTTTAATCGATCCAATATCGATTTTCTCCATTCCATGTGATGGTATAAACCCCTTATGCAAAGTGATAAACCCTATGTGCTACGTTATAAATTTTCCACCCAAAGTTTAATAAAACATTTAGGATAGCATATACATCACCTACGATAGGTTTATACCTTAGGACTATGCTCTTCAAACTCTTTACGTTCTAAGCCTAATACCATGGCATGTGCAATATGCCATGGTACTTTGTTAAGCATAAGCCAAGTTTCATTTTTAACCAAAGATTTATAAACCTGTAAAAGCATAAGATGAAATTATAAGTTAATTACTTTTAGTAAAAGAAACATGTAATACAAATATGCTAGGATATGAACAGTAATAATAAATTACATTATGAATAATAAATGTCACTTAGATAACCAGTCTATCTCATTTAAATGATAAGCGTGGTAGTGACGTTGTCACTAACCCGAGTATGCAAGGAATAATAATAACAACCAGTAGGTGTCACTAGCTGCAATTATGAGTATGAGTGATCAAGACGTTCAGTACTCTGTAACAATTTTTCCATCGCTAAAGTACACCTGCATATAAATAGGTTAAGAATGCCTTAGTTCAACATAACTAAGCCCGCTAGATAAGTATAAACTTTTACCTCTTAGGAAGTCACATGGGAGAACTAGTCAGGTATACAATGGTAAAAATATGTAAAATAACAATGAAGTACATATTCAAAGTATTTAACATACACAACAATGTGTAAGAATAAGAATATCATAGCAATTCAACATTACGACACCATAAGTAGAAACAGTAAACACAATAATAATCATAACTGGAGTAATGAGGTAGGACGTAAGAACAACTTGCAAAAAATCAGCAGTACAATAGACTACGACACATTTCGCAATTTCAATAAAGTCCACTTTTAAACCAGTTGAGTTCATAATCTAAGCAGTGAGACTTTGAGGTGGAAACCACCATTGTGATAGGTAGTCTAGTTTGTGTTAAACTAGAGGTGTGAACCCCGATTCACTAATTGAGCTGAGAGGACATTTTTGGAGTAGAATCTCATGAAATGAAGCATTCATTGGGCCATGTTGGTAGTGGCAGGCTTTGTGAGATCCTTGCCCATCTTTGTATCATGGAGAACTCACTCAATTGTGAAAAAGTAAAGAAACCCTTTTAATGGTCTGTTTGAAGATGAAGGAAGTTTTTTTGACGATTGAGGAAGATAGTAGTGTGTGAAATATCAAGCACAGACAAAGTTTGAGAGGATTTTATGACTTTGTTATTAAAATTGTTTGTAGAGGTTTGAAAAACTGGTATAGCTTGCCTACCATTTTCACTAGCGTTTTCACTATCTTCTCTGCATGCCACATTGAGTGGACTCATGAACTGTTGATGACAAAGAAGGAGCTGAGGTAAAGAGAAGTCCCTAGGTCATAATGAAAATCCACTTATAGTGAAAAAAATGAGCATGGTTGAAGAGCAACTTGCTAGATCTCCGTGAATATTTCCATAAGCAAGTGAATTTTGAGAAGTCAGAAATAATATAGTCCTCCATTTGATTTGAATGACTTTGATTTCATTAGCATGAGTATTAAAAATCAATCCCATTCACAAGGTAAGTTTCTATGAACCAAGATATTTGTGAAATATTTAAAGTTCAAAATAGAGAGACAAAATAAAGTTTAATGCTTGAGTTTTAAAATAAAGGAGCCTACCATTAAACTAAGGAGTTTTAAAAGAAAATGCTTGTTTTAAAATATATATCATTAAAATAAGGAAAGAGAATAGTTGTGCTATGCCTGATGTTATTGTTGGGTGGCCTATTGGTGTTGGAGAACCGTTATGAAAAAGGCCACGATAGCCTCGCCTTTATCTCGCCCTCAACTGGCAAGCCCCATGTGGAATGGCTGAGCCACGAATGGTCTGGCATATGGTAAGTGATTTGGGGTTGTAACCCATAAGAAAAACCCATCTCCGAGGGTGAGGTCGGTTCTGTCAAGGTGGAAAATATAACTACATCAGAGGACAAAGCATTTTGTTATGGGTCACACAAGAAGACTCAAACAACTGAAAAGAAACAATATAGGAAAGGAAAAACAACTGAAAAGAAAAAATATAGGAAAGGAATAAGAAGCTTATTTTCCACAGAGATATGGAGAAGTTTCTATTGAAAAGGAACTTATTAATTTAATTGAAGAGAACAACCACAATAATTTGAGCAGCAAAGTTATGCTAGTACTCTCACATTTTTCACTTAAAAATTATGAATTTTGGGCTATCAAAATGAGAAGTTTTCTTAGAGGAGAAGATTTATGGTATTTAGTTCAAAATGAATATGTAAATCCGCTAGATATATAGGACTTTGAAAGTGCAGAAGCATGAAATAGCATTATATTTCATTCAATACGCCTTGGATGAAAATATATTTTTGAAAGTAGCAACAGCCAAAACAATAAAGCATCTGAAAATTTAAAACATGAATTTGAAGAAAATGGATGTGACATTAGAAAGCATCCATCTAAGTCACATGGCTCGGTTGAAGAAGTAGCAAAAGATAAACCCATCATGTAGAGGCACTTGTGAATGAATATGAATATGAAATCACTAGCACAATAGTAAAAACGCCATCCATAGAAGCTGTTGAGAAAACTAATGAAACCCACACAGTTGTGTATGATGAAGTAATATTTTTCCTTTGACACAAATGAAGTCGAAGTTTTTGTAAAAGATGAAAATGATCCAATAGTCATAGTCAAAAATGCTGAAGTAAAACAAGGCCAAGAAGAGTTAGCTGCGAATAATTCCAAAGCAAGAAATTTTCATTACATTTCTATTGTTTGTGAGTGTGCAGGTATTGAGAGCAGAATCCGCGTGCAATATCTGAAGAAAAGAAAAAGAGCATTCAATCACAATGCCAACATCTTTTGATGAATACTTGAAATTTATTGAAGAATGGCTAGCAAAGCGCAAGTATAATGAAGACTACATAGGTTGTGTATAGATAGAAAACAAATATGATGAATCGTTTGACAACATTATTATGCAATGGAACTAGGAAGAGATAAGATACTAATATGGTTTAATGTGGCATCAATCTAATGAACAAGGACAAGCACATTTGGATGAAGGTCAACAAACATGGATGAATCTCATTGCTAGAAATATTGAAGAACATCTAAACATGCTAGCTTTGTAGAACAACAACAACAATGCTGAAGAACTTGAGTTTGGTACATCCAAGAAGGACCAAACACTTGAAGAACAAAAGAAGAATACAATTATTCAAAGCTTCAAAACTTGGACAAGAATAAGGTTTGGCGTGAAGTATAATAAAGATTTACAATGAACCGTTTGGAGGAAGTAAGGCCTTCATGGCCTAATTATTTACATTGGCATAGGTGATACTAATGAGACTATTTTCCAAGTATAGTTAGTAGGTATAATGTATATACAGGTATCTTGTACAAAACTAACAGCTTTAAGAAAATCAATGCATGCGAGAATGGATTTTTTTTACTTACCACTTATGACCGCTCTTAGTAGTTTATGAGTTGAATGTTTCTCCTATTTGGTGATCAACCCGTCAAAGGAAAAGAAGAGCATTAGCCGGAGCTAAGTAAGAAGCATTTATCTAACACTATGTACTTTCCTCTACTCATTAAAAACTCTCGAATATCTTGTATCTGTTAAGCTTGCTTAAAAAAAACTCAACTATAAAGTAATGCTCAAAATTGTAAAGCATGTGGTTTTATCGTTGGTAAGAAAGATAAATTAAATTGTAGGAGATAAGAATTTTTTTTATTGGGTAGTATACATATGGTATCATAGCACAGGTTCAGAACAATGAACCCAGTCTAGGAGAGATCCATAAATGGAGGTAAGTGCTGACAGAAAAGGTATCTCATCCAATGAGACCCAGAAATAAGAAAATCAAGTCAAAACTAGCGGAAAAATAAAAATGGATCACCTCGAAGATGAATTAAAAAAATTAAACCCACCAATTTTGACGGGGAATTGAAGACCAGAGAGAAAGTAGAAGCATGGTTTCTGGACATTAATAACTATTTCCAAATTTACAACTACTCTAGCAACATGAAAGTGCGAATGATGGTCTACATTCTGAAGGGAAAAGCTATCATTTGGTGGCAGGACCTCAAAATTTCGCACGGTCTGAAGAAGAAAAATATAGAATGGGTTGAGTTCAAGAAACTATTTAAGAAACAGTCTCTATCCAAAAGGTACAATGAAAGGAAAAAAAAAAGAGTTTTATGAGTTAAAGCTTGTCCAAATGATCATGGAATACCTCATTAACAAGTTTCCAAATTTGTTGTGGTTGGTACCCTATATCAAGGAAGAAAAGGTGAAGGTACAAAGGTTTTGAAGTTGTTTCCCACATGCTTATAAGGACCAGATTGAGTTTGACAATCCAAAAACTTTGGATGAGGTACTGAGAAAAACAAGGTTATGTTTTGAACAGTATAAACATCGAAATGACCTCACGAAAACATGGAAGGACAAGAAGCAAGAGAAATTTAACCAGCGGAAGAAGGGATTCAAACCACCAGCTTTCAGAAATATGTCAAATATTTTCCAAGGAAACTCCTACAGCAAAAATGAACAATCCCCACGGGAAAATGGTAAGCCCACTAATCTGAGGGTAAATGGGGCTGGTGGGATAACTAAGGAACCTATGAAATGCTGGGAGTGTGGAGAACCCCACCTATGAAGAAATTTCCCATGCTTCAATGGGAAAAGCAAGATACTGCACATGATACAAGAATCATCTATAGCTGGGGAAACTGGAAAAAATTACCACTGAATTAATGTTGCTCTGGAAGATCGATAGGTAGATCATCGATCCGCTATAGTAGAAATCAAAGGTACTATTTCTAACCTTCCCCTTGCTATATTAATTGATCCACGAGCCACTTCAAGCTACATCACTCCAAATATGATGGATCTCTGTCAACTCACTAAGGTAAGACATGCAATCCCTAGTTAGTCCAACTAGCTATGGGAGGAAAAATAAAGGTAACATATTTTATTGTTGATTGTGAAGTCAAATTACAGGATCATAAAACCAGAATTGACTTGAATGTTTTACCTCTAGGATCATATGATATTATAATTGGGATGGACTGGTTAGAAAGAAATAAAGTAGTGCTGGATTGTTTTTCAAATAATTTTACTTATATTGTAGAAAATCAGACCCTTAGAACAGTAAAAGTCATACTCAAACCGGTTTCTATAAGACAGATTTCTGCTATGCAGCTAAAAAATGTATGAGAAAAGGCTGCAAACTCTATGTAATTAGGGTCATCGAACTATGCCTTAATGAAAATAATACGTCTATAAATGAACATCCTGTCTTAGGTGAATTCCTTGATGTATTTCCATAGGAAATACCGGGACTACCCCCTCAACGAGAAATTTATTTCTCCATTGAGCTTATACGTGGGTCTGCACGAGTATCAAAGATACCCTATAGAATGAGTATTCCGGAGTTAACTGAACTAAAAATTCAAATACGAGAACTACTGGATAAAGGTTACATAAGGCCTAGTGTGTCACCCTAGGGTGGACCAGTCTTGTTTGTTAAGAAAAAATATGGGACCTTAAGACTTTGTATTAACTATAGAGAGTTAAACAAAGAAACTATAAAGAATAAGTATCCTCTACCACGAATTAACGATCTATTTGACCAAGTAGGGGGAGCTAAAGTTTTCTCCAAGCTAGATTTATGATATGGCTACCACCAAATCCGAATTAAAAATTAGGATATAAACAAGAGAGCCTTCAAAACCCATTATGGACACTATGAATTTGTAGTGATCCCCTTCGGTTTAACAAATGGTTTGGCCACATTTATGTGTCTAATGAATGGTATATTTAAAAAATATCTAGATCAATTTGTGTTTATCTTCATTGATGATATCCTAATATATTCTAAAATAGAAGAGGAACATCAACAACACCTAAGGATTTTACTACAAACTTTAAGAGAGGATCGACTTTATGCCAAGTTGGAAAAGTGTAAGTTTTTCAAAACTCATATTCAATATTTAGGCCACATTATCTCAAAGGATGGTATTGCGGTAGACCCGTAGAAGATCAAGGCAATATCTGACTGGACAGTACCCAAATATGTAGCTAATATTCATTCTTTTATGGAACTTACCGGCTATTACCGAAGGTTTATTGAAGGGTTCACTAGAATTGCCTATGCTATTACCTCCGTGCAAAAGAAAGGTGTAAAGTTTGTATGGTATTTAAAGTGTCAACAAAGTTTTGAAAAACTTAAAGAATTATTAACCAAAGCACCTATCTTGAAAGTGGCAGACTCGTATAAGGATTACATGGTCTGTACAAATGCCAGTAAGGGAGTAGGAGGAATATTGTCTCAGGATGGGATGTGGTATGTTACGAATCCCGTAAGCTGAAATAAAATTAACGTAACTATGTAGTTCATGACATGGAATTAACGACAGTTGTTCATGCATTGAAAATGTGGTGCCATTACTTACTTGGAAATAAATTCCTATTGCTAACTAAAAATACTTGTGTGAAAAAACTATTTACACATTAGGATTGAATGCAAGGAAAGCAAGATGGATGGATTTCCTCAACGAGTTCAATTTTGAGGTAAGGCATATTAAAGGTAAAGAAAATCAGGTTGCAGACGCGCTTAGTCGAAGAACTCATGCAATTTATGAGGTAATAATGAGTTAGCCCGAGAGTGACCTCTTAGATAAAATAAAATAAGCAAGTACTCAAGATGTTGATTATACAAAGCTACTCAGTAGAATACAGAATAATGAGGTAAACTTAAATGGGACTTATTTCAAAGTCTACCAAAGGGGTCTTATTTGGTTTTAAAAAAACTATATATGCCTAAAATTTTGGAAATAAATATTTTTATTTTGAATGAAATGCATAAACCTCCCTTTGCAGGACATCCTCGATACTAGAAAATGATAATTGCTCTTAGGAAGCAATTATTTTGGCCAAGTTTAAAGTGTTATTTAGTTGATTATTTGTCTATATGCTCAGAGTGACATCATGTCAAAACAGATCATAGACATCCAGCTCAACTATTACAGCCTACACTAGTTCCCGAGTGGAAATGGGAGATTGTATCCTAGACTTTATCACGGGTTTACCAAGAAAACATAAACAAAATGATTCCATTATGGTAGTGGTTGATAAATTAAGCAAGTCTACACATTTGATTTCGGTGAAATCAACACATAAAGAAGTAGATATTGCAGGAATATTTTTAAAACAAATATTTCGATTGCATGGAGTGCCAAAAATGGTAATCTTGGATAGGGATGTAAAATTCACATCAACTTTCTAGAAATTGTTATTTGCAGGTTTGGAAACTAAGATTAAGTTCAGCACCATTTACCATCCCGAAACGGATGGAAAAACAGAACGTACAAACCAGAACATTGAGGACATGTTAAGGATGTACGTCATGGAAAAACCCACTTAGTGGGAGGACTATTTACATTTGGTGGAGTTCCCTTACAACAATGGTTACCATGCCTCATATAAAATGAGTCCATTTGAAATACTATATGGGAAAAAGTGCATTACCCTAGTCATTTGGGATAACCCTGTGGACCGTAGAATAATCAGACCCAATCTGTTACAAGAAATGGAACAAATGGTTCGTGAAGTGCATAAAAACTTGAAGGTGGCTCAAGATCGTCAAAATAGATATGTGGATTTAAAGAGAGAACATAAAGAGTTTTCTGTTGGTGACCATGTATACCTACGGGTCAAACCGAAAAAGGGTTCCCTCAGTCTAGGAAGCTGAACAAAACTAGCTCCAATATTATGTGGACCTTTCCAAATCCTAGAAAGAATCGAACCGGTATCATATAAACTAGTGCTACTAGTTCATTTAAATATCCATAATGTATTTCATAATTCATTATTAAAGAAGTATATCCATGATTCTTCTCACATTATTGATTGGAATGTGGTACAGGTGGAACCCGAAGAATAATTTCAAGTGGAATCTTTACGCATTTTGAACAATAAAGAAACAACACTTCGGAATCGAGTCATCGCTGAGGTAAAGGTGCAATGGAAGAACTTTAGTCCTGAGGAAGCGACTTGAGAATTGGAAGAAGAAATGCGAGTTAAGTATCCTAAATTATTCCGAGAGCCACTGGAAGAAGACTAAACAATGAGGACAGTGTTCATAATAAAGGGGTGAGGATGTAACATCGCCCAAAATGCAAACTTTCAATTAAGAGTTTTATTTATTTTATTGTTTAATAACGCTGGCTGATGGAAAAATCTGGCAAGGAGTCCTAGAAGGACTGATGTAAAAAAACCTTAGGGTTAAACTTTAATAAGAATAAAGTGAAATGATGAAAACATGCATGAAACAATAACGGACAAGTAACGACTAACTTCAAGGAAACTAAAGAAGGTGTCAGAAATGCATATATGGCACTCGACACCCCCTGGAAATCAGGGATTTTATTAGCTCCAAAACTCCCATGAGGAATTGGGTGCTAATGGGAAAAGACCTAGGAAAAAATCCATAAAAAGGGAAGCATATGGGTGAGGCACGACGCTACTTAGTATGTTGATAACATAATCTATTTCCGCATGAGAACATGGTGTTAGAAAATACTGTGTAAAAGAGATTTGAGATCTGAAGCTGTGGTTAACCTTCCTTACTGTTCGCATGCATGGTTTATCTCGAGGGGTGATTAGGAAGAAAGAATGATAAACCTAATATAAGGTTGGGAGGAACATGGTTGTTCCAACTGGAATTCAAATTTACAGGTTCTTTTTATATAAGGGTTTTAGTGTTTGAATGATGATTATATATGTTGTACCTAAAGTTGTATTTGTTTATATATAAGGGTTTTATTGTTCGAATGATGATTATATATGATGTACCTAAAGTTGTATTCTTTTTATATAATGGTTTTATTGTTCGAATGATGATTATATATGTTGTACCTAAAATTGTACGATCTATATTAAAAGTATTTCCATTTGGACAATATAGAAACTTGAGTGAAGGAACCCAACTTAGATGATGTTTATTGTTCTGTACAGACTTATTCCAAGACATTATTCATGACAATAATCGAAGAGTTTAATACCGTATTGGTAGGATATGCTCTTATTTTATGTCTTTTGTACTATGTATTATTCGTGGAAGTTTTGAATAAGGTACAATAAATAAAACTTTATATTCATGAAAATGAACTATTTCGAGCTGTTCTGATTAAAGATATTGTAGGAATTTAAAGATCCAGTCTCCATACCTAGAGTTTCTTCTTTAAACAGTATAAGCTAGTTTGACTAAGAGAACCCTTACTAAAAAAAGTCTTCATGTGGATACTGTAGCTAGGGGTTTATGTGCAAACAAGCTATCGTTGCAAGTAAACAAGAGACACAATAAATCAAAATACCATACCTTTACTCTTTTCAAAGGGAATCACTCCTTAAATATATCTTCTATTTTTAGGGCGATTTTAAACCTACTATCCTAATTGTCGGAGTATTTGGTTCCTTTAATCAAGAATGACTTGTTTAAGGTTCGGCTTGAGTTACAACAACTAATTACGGTTGAGTGCCTAGATTTTTTATTAAATTATGGTTAGGGTTACCTTAGAATAACAGTCATCATTGGATGCTTCATTCACTTGCGATCCTCATCAGCTAGAAGCTCTAGAGTGAATCCTTTCTAGAACAAATAAACTACATAGCCATTTTTTAAAACTTTCAAAGGTAACTAGCTGTTAAAGGCCAAAATATCACCCTTTTTCTGAAATAGAGCATTGAAAAGTATTACATAGAAGAGAGTGTTAAGTAAATTTTCTCTAGGAGGCTAACCAACAGATCCTACCTGGGTGCGCAGCCGTAGAAGTTATATCCTTTTTATTAATAATAAGGAAAACAAAATCCCATTTTTATTATTGGGTATGGCACCCTACTGTTGAAACTAGAGGAATAATGCTCAGAGAAAGGATCATAGAACAATTACTACTTTATTCATTCTTGCAGCCATCCAAAAATAATATTTGAAAGAAAATATAGTTGTATCGTGTCAAAAATGATACCATAGGTAAAAAACTAACGACAAAATTTATAGTGTTGCTCCACGAGATTCTTTAATTATGTTATCATCCATCTATTTTTACCATAGTAGATAGGAAGTGTAAAAAGACAAAAAACTGAATGCAAGTCGTAATTATGTTTAAGTAAACACATGGTAACATCAGTCGATATTTCCCCTTACGGAGCAATTTTGTTTACAGCGAATCAATAATGGAAAAGTGAAGAATACCCCCGTGTAAAATACACTCAGTATGTTTATGGCCAGAACGTTCTTGGTTTTAAACTCTCAGTAATCTACAATAAATAACATAAATCATGAAGTTAATCAAGAAAAGATACAAAAATCCCTAGAGGGTGTTATCGTCACAATTGACAAATTTTTCAGATCAAACTAGATAAGTTTCATAAACACAACAAAAGTGCTCTTAACTAGGGTACCCCATCATCAGAGGAAAGTAAGTTAACTATTATTTAAAGACCTACATTATTCCTAAGTGATTGGTGTTAGAGATCGATACTATGAACTTTAGTTTAGTGCACCCGGTAGAGTCTTAAAAATATATATTTATTACAGAGTAAGAATTAAAAATAAGGCGATAGCCCTTGTTTTGGTACATTCCATTAATAGGGGATCAGATCCCAGAATAATACATAAAGGACGATTTACCAGCAGTTCTGCAGAAGGACCAACCAGAACGATCACTCTCCTCGTATATCTCCTTCGTTGGAGCTACCTGGTCAGCGAGTCACAACAAAAAAGGAAAGAGCATATTATCGGATGGTTACTACTTACTGGATGGGAGTGAAGCGGGCCTCTCTAATTGGAAAGCCCTCCTTAGCGATGTGCGATACAACCTGCATTAAGTTAAAAGCTAATAGACTTACTTTAAATTATCTAAATACCATTTGTAGAAAAAAGTGTTGAAATACATCTTACTGCACCCTTGTTAGCACCAAGAAGTCATTCCGCAATTCATCAGGAAGCTGGTCGAAAACTAGAGAGTGGGTTCCTCCTGACGCTAGTTTAGGGTAGATTGTTGTCTTTTCTCTCCTCGGCCACACTAGGGCGGGATCTAACCGTGAAGCCAAAACCTTGTAGAGCCTCAGATAGAAAGAGGACATACTATCTAAAGTTTCTTTCAAAACTCTTTTCCAGTCTTATGTCTCCAACTTAGAATTTTGGAGGGGACTGAGTCTGAGAATTGACGGGGAGCGGTCTGTTGGAGTCACCAAAGGCCAAGATCATACAGGATACAAAGATGCTTTCCTACTAATTATTAAATTTGTGATTGGTGCCAGCAAGTTTTAGATTTTCAAAAGACTTTTTATTAATGGTGTTACGAGGTACAAATATCGAATGTTAAAGGAAACAGTCCCGAGGTCGATGCAGTGAATCATCCTTTGATAAAAACCTTATGTTGTGGTTATTAAATATTTTAATTAGCTTTGCTTACCAGTTCGTATGCCCATTAAGGAAGCGCTCGCAAATCTTGGAAGGTACCGGTGAGTTAAGGGCATAGCATAGGTAAGTGTTTGTCCTGCATGTATTTAGTAAATGTTAGTACCGTAAGTTTAAACCTTAGAAGCACTGCACTGTATACTTTCAAACACCCTTTTTAATGATCTACGAATTGGAAATTTTTAAAGCTTTACCATTCCTTAATAATTCATGGCTTAGGTTTTTAAAAGACCTTTATAATGGACATAGGTTATATAATAAGATTATACCTGAAGCATAATAAATATTTACAGCGAATATTTTGGAGGAAGTAAGGCCTTAACCTTTATGGCCTAGTTAGTAAAGGACCTTTATAATGGTTATAGGTTATATAATAAGGTTTGTCCTTAAGTATAATAAATATTTACAATGAAAAGTTTGGAGGAAGTAAGGTCTTCACTTTTCATGGCCTAATTATTTAGATTGGCATGGGTGATACTAATGAGACTATTTTCCAAGTATAGTTAGGAGGTATAATGTATAATAAAGGTACCTTGTACAAAACTAACGGCTTTAGGAAAAACAATGCATGGAAGAATGAAAATGTTTTACTTATCACTTATGACCACTCTTAGTGGTTTATGAGTTGAATGTTTCTCCTATTTGGTGATCAACCTGTCAAAGGAAAAGAAGAGCATTAGCCAGAGCTAAGTACGCAACATTTATCTAACATTATGTACTTTCCTCTACTGATTAAAAAATATCGAACATCTTGTATTTGTTAAGTTCGTTTAAAAAGAAAAAAAATACTCAACTATAAAGTAATTCTCAAAATTGTAAAGAGTGTGATTTTATTGTTGGTAAGTGTTGGAATATAATAAAACCACTCATAAAATAATTAATCATTATTTGATTAATTTCCTACCCACTAGCTTAGATAGTTGGCATCCACTTGCACCTTAGACTCAACACTTGCCATCTATATCTTAGAAATGATTTATTTATGATTCCGGGTTAATCTTGACCACTTTATGGCCATTCAAAATTGGTAACTGCGCTTTACAACAGATTCTACTTTATTTTGCTTTATCTGCTTTATCCTGCTTTCTTGTGGATAAGGTAAAGCTAGTCAACTAGGAAACTGGCAGCTTTTGTTGCCAACCCATTCTCCATTATTTTCTCTCCATATTCTAGGATTAGCAAGTCTTTCCTTCACTCATCATCATTCACACATGCTATTGCTAATTCGTGAGGTGCTTGGTAGATTGCGAAAGTGCTTTAGCCAACTATGGGGTTTATCATAATTAGTAAGCTTGCTTTATGAGCTAGATTGAGTTGTCTTATAGAAACTCATTTTTCCTTTATAAGGATGTATTACCTATGTAATAATATTAATTATCATTTATTGGTCATTCATTAATGTGTGTTCATTAATTCTTCTTCTTCTCTCCTTATGTTAATACTCTAAAATTCTATGTGAGGTTAATTATGTGCCTAGATCCTTAGCCTGTTTAGGAAATTCCTTATGCCATCAAGGCTTTAGAATTTCTGCATGGTATCGGAGCTAAGGTTCTCAAAGTTCTACATGGTATCAGAGCTGAGGATATCAAAGCTCTACATGATATCAAATCTTTGAGAGTTCGTTAATTAATCCTCCTTTTCATATTTGCAGGTTTATTTTGCAGCTTCAACTTCGAATGGATTCAAGAGTATCAGTTCTTGTTCTTTCTCCATTCACAAGCTATTGAGAGTGGAAATTGAAGATGATTTCATATCTAAAGAGACAAGGTCTCTATGAGATATCTATTGGTGCTGGTGAAGAGTCTTATGAAGATCCAAGTGACTGGTTGAATGACTGTGATAGAGCAGTTGGAGCTATCTATTTAGTTATCTCTCCAAGCATGCACTACCTTATTGATTATGTTGAATACATAAAGGATATCTGGACAAAATTGGATAGATTATTGGGAAAGGACAATGAGGATCCTTCTAGCTATGTGGAGAGTTCCTCTAGCTCCTCAATGATTTCTCTCTCTCAAGATGTCTTGGCCTCTACAGTCACTGATGAAGTTCATCATGAAGAAGAAGTTTCTCATACAGTTATTGTTGCTACTACTCTCTTTGATTCGAATGCTTCTTCTTTCAATCAAGAAGTAAATATTGAAGTGCCATCTTTTTCTATCTCTCTTGAAGTAGAATATCTTGATTCATCTTCTCATGATGCTGTTGATGAAAAAGAAGTGACTAATGGAGCTACTATTTCTATTGATGATTCACTCACACATTCAGTGTTCTGTAAGTCTTCTATCATGGATTCTAAGATCCATATGGAAGACCTCTCATGCTTTGTACATGCCTCTTTTCTTGATGGTACCCAACCTAGTGACTTCCAAGATGTCTGCTTAGCCAAATCAAGTCCTTCTAGTGTTTTGCCACTTACCATACTTGATCCCATGTGCTTCTGCAGCTCCTCCTTTTTTCTTGGCACTCATTCTTAGATCCTCCTTGAAGATTTTGACCATCACTATCTTTCCTCCTCTCATACTTCTACCATAGAGGATTCTTTACCAGTATATTCTCATGTGCTTATTTGTGATCTATTGGATTCTTTGGAAGATAGATCAACCCATCGAGGCAATGCGCTCACACTATTCGATCCTATGACTTCTCTATGTTCCTACAAGATCACTTGCACACATCCTCTGTCTGTAAATGAAGATGGAGAAATTATACATTCACTTGGACAGTTATTTCACTTATCTGGAGCTCATTTCATCTCTATTGGTTCGAACCTCAAGTCATCTCATCATCTTGGAGTTGATTACAAGTCTCAAGATACTTTAGTATTTCCTTCACATCATTGGATATCAGTTGTTCTACATGGTCCTAGTTTCCATCTTGCAGTTGTCCTTGATCTAGGTGAGCAGATTTATCTTCTTCCCAAGAAGAAGATTCCTCCAAACATCAGCATTTAGTTTGGAGTAGCAGCAACACCAACAGTTCAGCATTTTTTGGTATTTCTTTTCATGTCCTTTCTTGAGGGAGGATTTTCCCCTTGAGGTTTTGCCTCTTTCCTCATTTCTTTGGACAAGATAAATTGTAAAAGGGTGACCATCGCTTTGTTCCTAGGCCCTATATGCATATATATTTCTGATTAGTTCACGAATATCATCATAAAGTCAGGCTTAAAGGGGGGTGTTGGAATATAATAAACCCACTCATAAAATAATTAATCATTATTTGATTAATTTTCTACCGACTATATTAGATAGTTGGCATCCACTTGCACCTTAGAGTCAACACTCGCCATCTATATCTTAGGAATGATTTTTTTTTATTTTTTTTGCCAATCTATCCTCCATTATTTTCTCTCCATATTCTACGATTAGCAAGCCTTTCCTTCACTCATCATCACTCACACATGCTATTGCTAATTCGTGAGGTGCTTGGTAGATTGGGAAAGTGCTTAAGCCAACTATGGGGTTTATCATAATTAGTACGCCTTCTTTCTGAGCTAGCTTGAGTTGTATTATAGCAACTCCTTTTTCCTTTATAAGGATGTATTACCTATGTACTAAAATTAATTATCATTTATTGATCATTCATTAATGTGTGTTCATTAATTTTTCTTCTTTTCTCCTTATGTTAATTCTCTACAATTCTATGTGAGGTTAGTTGTGTGCCTAGATCCTTAGCCTGTTTATGAAATTCCTTATGCCATCAAGGCTTTAGAATTTCTATAGTAAGAAAGATAAAAATTCAATTGTAGGAGATAAGAATTTTTTTTCTTTTATTGGGTAGTTTACAGGTTACTTTGTTTTTCTTTTTATGATTAAGGATGAAAGAGAGCTTAAAAATGGATCTTTCAATTTTTTTGGGGCTATGAAAGAGAGGGATTTCCATTTTTTTATAGTAAACATTACTTTTCTTATGGGACTTTCTAAGTTTTAAAAATTAATGTATTGTTTCTATATTTTTTTATGTTTCCAATTTGTGAAGATATACACTTGTAATATATATTGGAATATTAAAAAAATATGTGTTTGAAACAATTTGGATTTGTCTCCCACAATCATGAGCAAGAAGGAATATGACAACATTGTTATAGATGTCATTAGCTTGTGTCCTCAAAATTGATTTTCTAGCCTAATTAAAATATTCATGTTATTTCAACAATTTTATACCATCATTCAATTATTTGATGATTAATTTATTAAATTCATTGTCCATAAACATAATATAAATTTGTGTTCTAAGGTGCATGAAAAAATTATTGGTATTACATCAAAGTATCCTACTTACATGTTTTTGAAAAAAGTTTCCATTGCTCAATTAATTTTTTTTATAAAATAAATTAGTCCCTCTAGCAAATACACTAACCTACACTAGTTGAGAGAAGTGGTGCACATTGACATATAAGTTCCAATGTCAATAGAGGCAACCGTAAGAGAGTGCCATTTCATATTAACATTTGTGTATCTTGGAATTGTCTTTATGATATAAATTTAAGTAAGTATTATATGATCCTAAGAACATATAATATGAAAAGAGGAGATACTAAATCTATAACCGTATATTACCATTAAAAAATATCACTCCAATATCAAAATACAAATATGCCATATAATTTTCATATATTTCCTTTACAAATTATAATAATTGTACGAATGTGTATTCACAATTTCAATTGATTATATGCTCTTTTCAATATGATCTTTTTTATAATATGAATTCAATTGAAAACATAAATTTTCACTTTTACTTATAATCTTAATATACATTGTATTTATGGAATAATTTTCCATCCACCACTATGCTTTGGTCCTCACGAGTAGAAGAAACTCGATACAAATGGGAACACCTATGGCCTAAATCCTAACCTCGTCAAAGGTTGGTCCACTACTTCATGTGTGGCTTAGTGGGTTACCAGTATGGGATCTCTTCAAGGGGCTCATCATTAGAATGCTATATAAGAAGAATGAAAAAAAGAATGGAACCATATTGAAATTTATTTTTCCTCCCTATTTTGCATTTTGTTAGTTATTCCTTTTGATTCTTGAGAATTCCCTCTTGCACCAATTGAATAGTCTGGGTTCCAAACATTCCCATACATATTTCATTTGAGTCTTTGAAATCAAATGTGGACAAGTGCTCCCCACCACCCAAGTGATGGAGAATAGGATGGTACAGAGCATGATACTTATAGGTTCCTTCATAGGATTTGTTTTTGCTTAATTTCCTAGTTCCTTGATAATAATATGGTGTTATGTACTTGTCAGTGGAATCTCCTCTACCTATTGGCCCCATTAAAGAAATAAGGGCCCTTCACCTTGAGAGCTCGATAAGAAAGTATACATCCTCCACTTCTATGGTGAGCATATTCTCACCAACCATGAAGAATTGGTTGCATGCATCCCACATGTCAATTAATGTCTCCAATAGAGGAACTTGTGTCCTCATGTTTTGGACCATGAAAATTTTATCAAACCACATTCCCAAAGAGCATTTGTAATATCCTTAATTTTGACCTAACACTTATGGGCAGAAGCCCCATTGATTATGATCTTACTTTGATGTTTAATTGGTATATTGGGTCTAAGACCCCACTACATATTAACATGATTATTGTTTGATATAATGGGCGTAAGACAATTATATATATATATATATATATATGATTTCATGTGTTGGGCATGGACCTTGAAGCACATAATTAATGAGATGTTTGTGTTGAGCGAGGAGCTCTGTAGCACATGGGGATTTGATGTTTTGTGTTGAGCATGAAGCTTTGAAGCACATCTGTAACATCCCCTCACTGCCCCAACCTGAAAACACAAAACGTAACTAAAAGGAAATGTAAGTATTGCTCCCAACTTTGTCAAATTGTGGAGGAATTCAATAAGGTTAAGAGGTCGAAATCTTGGCACGACTAAAAGACGGTTTGGGGGACGAATCCATTAAGGGGAAGGATGTTTGGCTAGGAAGACATGTCGTTAGAGGAAAGTTGTCATCTTAAGTGTGATAGACAATAGAGTAGCTCATTTGGTTTAAGCATCTTCGTGAACTAACATTAGTAGCTTAGTGCTGCAAGTTTTGTTAGTAAACTCATAAGGTCTAGATTAACCATTTAATCAAAATATTACTATTCAATGATATTGGTATATTTGTTTGATATTATAACTTCCACAAAGATGTTGTGGAATACTCGAGATTTTAAAGGGAGTTTCTAAACAAATTTATTTAGACTTACGCTTCAAAATTTAACTAGAAAAATAACATTTCCTATATATATATATATATATATATATAATAGAATTACCTATATAATAGATCAATACCTTATAAAGAGAAATAGTATTATTAAAATGACTATTTACTTATTGAAGAAGCCACATAAATCTCAGATGTCTATTTTAGTTATGGCATTAATTAAACCACTAATTGATTGAGGAGGGGTGTGAGTGGAGATTTCCTTTTCCCATAAATTATTGTCGAGCCTCCATTCTTTTCAAGATTCCTCCTTGAAAATTGATACCTTTGGCATGGGTAATTATTAAACATATTTTGGGATATAGAATATACAGATGTTGATTTAATAGTCGGTTACTCAAGAAGACACACCAATCTTGTCACAAGTTTTTCGTTCTGTTGTGGGGAGGATGTGTCACTACCATGTTGTCAATCAAAACAACAGATTTGGTGGGGTTGTTTCTCACAGCGCCGAGCTTAGACCTGTGATTTACCTAGATTGTAGGACCTTACAGTTGAGTGGATGGCATAAATGAAGGGATTGCTCGTTCGCCCTTTTAGGTATAAAGAAGAGAGGAAACATGGAAAGGGGGCACCTACTCTTTCCATTCTACATTTTGGGAAAATTAGGGTCTTGGTTGAAAAGAAGAATGGTGGATTCCATTTTGGATACCTCTGGGACGAAGGGTTGTTGGGATCTCTATAGGAGACCTTGGAGATCTACATTATACTTTGCATACGTCGATCTATGATCTAAATAATACGTTTGCTATTTTCAAAAAAATACACGCAATTGATCTATGGTAAGTGTGTTTTATTAGTAACTGTGTTTTACAATAAACCTATAATTCAAAAAAATGTTTTCCCAAAATGTCTGCGTCTAATATGTATACTGGGCATATGATTGCATATATGTAGGTGTCTGATCGATGGTGGACTTGTTTATTTGCTACCATTCATTTATTATTTTTTTAACTTTGCAATGTTTTTCCCATACGCCAACGACCTCGAATGATCCAACATTAAATTGATCCAATCCTAGGTTTAATATACAACATACCTGTATGATTTGGATGGATCTAATTTAATTTTCATTATCCCTTCAGTCCCATTAAGGAAATATAATTAGCTAAGTTGTTGGAGAAATGTAATTACTCACAGATCAGTACGCAACTTCCAGCCGACTTTGTCAGAGGCCGTACAAGTCGAAATCTTGTCTGTCAGTCTGACAAGGAGGAAAAGTCCACAAGTAGGCAGCATAGTTTAGTCGAATTTATTTCAGAAGCTAAGTTGTTAGGAAGATTGTAATTACAGTCTTTAATCGCAGGTCAGTCGACCCATGCTGTAGCAAGTTTCAAATTGCCTATAAATAGAAGAAGCATTTTTTGTAAATCAGTTGAACACAGGTACACAGAGACAATCACACAGAGCAGAGGAACTTAGTGTGAGGAAGAAAAGTTTGAAGCTCAAGCTTCTGTACATGCAATTTAGTCGACGAGTTGAAGCTCTGTAGACCGACGAGTCTGGTCAGACAAGTCTGGACCGACCATTTTGTAACCGACGAGTTTGTAGTACTTTGTTATTTCAGCATAGTTAATATATGAAATAGTTTGTGGTTGAATGCATGATTAGCTGGCCGCATATATTTCCAGATTTACTTCTGTAAATGTCTTTTACAGTTACTGATAGGTAAAAGAACAAGAACCCATAAAAATCTCACTGCGTGAAAGTTCCAGGTTTTACGGCACATTGGTCGACTCAAGTCTTCCTACATATTTGGGCACATGTTTCTCATAAGTTATCTGGATTTGTAAATGTGTCTATTTTACTTCATTTTACTCACAGGTGAAAAGCATTTGTAATTTCTTAAGTCTTTAGACTAAGAAACATATTTTGCAGAGTCCGACCAAAGTGAGCCGACTAGAGTGGTAGAAGAGCCGACTCGAGTGGTCGGAGAGTCAGCCGACTGAAGCAGCCGACTTGGTCGGAGGTCCGACTTGGTCGGAGTAAAAGTGGTCGAGGTAAAAATCAGTCGGACAAGTAAGTCGGAGTAATTTTGGTCGAGTGGAGGACCGACTAAAATTTGTAAACTTGTCTAGTCGGACATAGACAAGTTTCACCCGACTGGTGAAAAAGAAAAGTGGTCGGCGTGAAAAGTAAAAGTAAAATCTGAAATTTGAATATTGACTGAGCCCTAAACCCAAGTTTAGTCGGCTCGGTTTAGGATATCTAGTATCAGAGCAAGGTTATATCAGAACAAGGTTTATATCAGCCCAAGATTTTAGGAAAGAAATCTTGTCTTAAAGAGTGGAATTTAATTTTCTAAGGAAAGTTAATTAAATTAAAAAAAATGGCTTCCACTTCTGGTTCATTGCAACCTCCAAGTTTTACAGGAAAGAATTATGAATATTGGTCTTTAACAATGAAGGCTTTATTCAGAGGTCAAGATGTCTCGGAGATAGTCCAGCATGGTTATGCAGGACCAGCAGACATGACAGCATATAACAATCTCTCACAGGCTAAGAAAGATGTCTTGAGAGAACAGAGGAAGAAAGATGGAAAAGCTCTGTTTTTCATACATCAAGCTATGCATGAAAGCATACTCCCAAGAATAGCAGCATCGAATAATGCCAAGCAAGCATGGGATCCATTGGAGACTGCCTATCAAGGTTTGACTAAGGTAAAGACATCCAAGCTGCAGACTCTAAGAAAAGATTTTGAATCTCTATGCATGAAAGATTCAGAGGATGTAGACACATTCTACACCAGAGTTGTTGGGTTGATAAACCAACTGAAATCTCATGGAGAACCCGTATCAAACCAAAGGGTGGTTGAAAAAAATCCTCAGAAGTCTTCCCCCAAGATTTGAAAGTCTGGTTGTGACCTTAGAGGAACACACAGACATGTCGACATTCTCCATTGATGAGTTACAAGCTTCACTCCTCAATCATGAACACAGAATCAGCAAATCACAGACATCATTGGAAGGTGCATTTGCAGCACAGTCATCCATAAGCCGTGGTAGAGGCAGGGGAAGAAACAACTTCAGAGGCAGAGGAAGAAGTTCTTCAAGAGGAGGACGAGGCAGAAGTCCCGCAAATGTCGGTGGCAGAGGAGATAACCAGAACCCAAGTCAGCCAAGTGGCCAGAGGTTTGATAAATAAAAAATTCAATGTCATTACTGTAAGAAGTTTGGTCATTATGCATATGAATGCAGGAAGAAACAATATGACCAAGGAAGACAAAGCCCAAGTCAGTTGACCAGCACCAACATGTCGACAGGAGCAATGTTAATGGCATCGACATCTCCACTTGAATGCAATGCTGTTCAAGAAAGTCCACATGACATATGGTACTTAGATTCAGGATGCAGCAACCATATGACTGGTAATTTAAATCTGTTTTCCAGTCTAGACACTTCAGTTAAAACTGATGTTACACTAGGAAACAATGTCCAAGTCACTGTCTTAGGAAAAGGCACTGTTGATATTCTAACCAAACAGGGGGAGAGTAAGTATATCCCTGATATCTATCATGTTGAAGGTC
>LPNX010556424.1:153038-197764 GCA_001517045.1 Pseudotsuga menziesii
CATAGTTATCTTGGAATGACAAGTTCCCCACAATGAACTCTGTCATAAACAGAGCATGTCTAAGCTCTGAGACATTTTATAATTTTTGTTTTAAAAACCCCATCTGCTTATAATTAAGGGGGAGTGTTGGAGAAATGTAATTACTCGCAGATTAGTACGCAACTTCCAACCGACTTTGTCAGAGGCCGTACAAGTTGAAATCTTATCTGTCAATCTGACAAGGAGGAAAAGTCCACAAGTAGGCAGCACAGTCCAGTCGAATTTATTTCAGAAGCTAAGTTGTTAGGTAGATTGTAATTACAGTCTTTAATGGCAGGTCAGTCGACCCATGCTGTAGCAAGTTTCAAATTGCCTATAAATAGAAGAAGCATTTTTTGTAAATCAGTTGAACACAGGTACACAGAGACAGTCACACAGAGCAGAGGAACTTAGGGTGAGGAAGAACAGTTGAAGCTCAATCTTCTGTACATGCAATTTAGTCGACGAGCTGAAGCTCTGTAGACCGACGAGTCTGGTCGGACAAGTCTGGACCGACCATTTTGTAACCGACGAGTTTGTAGTACTTTGTTATTTCAGCATAGTTAATATATGAAATAGTTTGTGGTTGAATGCATGATTAGCTGGCCGCATATATTTCCAGATTTACTTCTGTAAATGTCTTTTACAGTTACTGATAGGTAAAATAACAAGAACCCATAAAAATCTCACTGCGTGAAATTTCCAGGTTTTACGGCACATTGGTCGACTCAAGTCTTCCTACATATTTGGGCACATGTTTCTCATAAGTTATCTGGATTTGTAAATGTGTCTATTTTACTTCATTTTACTCACAGGTGAAAAGCATTCGTAATTTCTTAAGTCTTTAGACTAAGAAACATATTTTGCAGAGTCCGACCAAAGTGAGCCGACTAGAGTGGTAGAAGAGCCGACTCGAGTGGTCGGAGAGTCAGCCGACTGAAGCAGCCAACTTGGTCGGAGGTCCGACTTCGTCGGAGGTCTGACTTGGTCGGAGTAAAAGTGGTCGAGGTAAAAATTAGTCGGACAAGTAAGTCGGAGTAATTTTGGTCGAGTGGAGGACCGACTAAAATTTGTAAACTTGTCTAGTCGGACATAGACAAGTTTCACCCGACTGATGAAAAAGAAAAGTGGTCGGCGTGAAAAGTAAAAGTAAAATCTGAAATTTGAATATTGACTGAGCCATAAACCCAAGTTTAGTCGGCTCGGTTTAGGCTATCATAAGTATGATGATGGTTTTTGTGTATGCATTTCGATTTGAGTTATAGATCGATGCTTTGTATGCAATTTTCTCTGTGAAATCTTTTATCATGGTCTGTGTCATGATTATATTTTGGTTGTACATTGATTTGCTTGTATTCTAGTTATAAATCATCGATCCGAGAAAGGTTTCTGAATGCATGTAAACCTTGACTAGATGTTGATCATTCTCTGCATTTTAGTTTAGGACATATCCATAATGTTTACGATTTAAATCTCTGCATGTTGAGATAGATGAAGATCTGTAAGATCTGTAACATGTGGTTGCAATTTGAACCATTGTTTTTATTAGAGTCAGATATGTAAGATCCAGGGTATTTTCTCTCGTTTCCCAAAATCCTGTGTTAATTGTGGAACGATGTGTATTAATTTTTGGTTGAGCGTTGAAGTAATGGCTACGATATAAACCCTTGTTTTTTTATTAGTGGAGTCATATTTGTAAGATATGGAGTATATGATTACTAATAAGATCTAAGGAAATTGCACAACATTTTCCCAAACACCTAGGTGATATTTAGAGTGCTATGAATTTTAGAATATGACTCGGAGCTAGGGTATTTTCTATCGTGTCCCCAAGCCTGCATTGTCTGTGGTTTTGCTGTGTATTAAATGTTGGTTCATATCTAAAATAAATGCCTTTCTTTTCAATCGCCTACAATTTTTGCCTTTCCAATTCCTGTGTTGATGATCCAAATCTCTGCATAATTTTCCCCACTATTTGCATTGGATGTGTGTGAATATTTGTTGGAAAAATGTAATCACTTGCAGATTTGTACTTGACTTCCAGCCGACTCTGTCAGAGTCTGTACAAGTCATGATCTTGTCTACCAGTCTGACAAGAAAGAAGAGTCCACGATTGTGCAATGTATACCATGTCTAATTTATTTCTGAAGCTAAGTTGTTAGGTAGATAGTTATTACAGTCTTTAATGGTGAGTCAGTCGACCCATGTAGAAGCAATGTTCAGGTTTCCTATAAATAGAAGAAGCAAATTGTAAATCAGTTTACAGATACACACAGACATTAGACAGCAGAGGAACTCAGGGTGAGAAAGAGAAGTTGAAGCTCAAGCTTATGTGCATGTGATTTAGTCAAAGAGCTGAAGCTCTGTAGACTGACGAGTCTGGACCAACAAGTATTGACCGACCAATTTGTAACCGACAAGTTTGTACTACTTTGTTATTTTTGCATAGTTAAATATATGAAATAGTTTGTGGTTGAATGCATGATTATTTGGCCGCACATATTTTCATATTTACTTCTGTAAATGTCTTTTACAATTACTGTTAAGTGAAAGAACAAGAACCCATAAAAATCTCACCGCGTGAAAGTCCGAGGGTTTTACGGCACATTGGTCGACTCAAGTCTTCCTACATGTTTGGGCATATGTTTTCAGAAGATCTTTGGATTTGTTAATGTGTCCATTTTTACTTCATCTTACTCACAAGTGAAAAGCATTTGTAATTTCTTAAATCTTTAGACTAAGAAACATACTCTGTAAATCTCGACCAAAGTGAGCCGACTTGAGTGGTCAAATAGATCGCCGACTTGAGTGGTCAGTTGAGTGAGCCGACTGAAGTGAGCTAACTTAGTCAAAGACAAGAAGAGAGCCGATTCAGTTGAAGAGAAGAGAGCCGACTTGGTTGAAGCAGCCGACTTGGTCGAAGAGAAGAAGTTAGGCGACTTGGTGGATGTGACAAGTGGTCGAGGTAAAAACCGTTCAGACAAGTAAGTCGAAGTAAATTTAGTCGAGTAGCCAAACCGACTAAAATTTATAAATTTTTCTAGTTGAGATATAGACAAGTTTCACTCGAATGGTGTAAAAAGAAAAGTGGTCGGCATGAAAAGTAAAAGTTAAATTTCAATATCGACTGAGCCCTAAACTCAAGCTTAGTTGGCTTGGTTTTGGTTATCTGGTATTAGAGCAAGGTTATATCAGCCCAAGACTTAGGAAAGAAATCTTGTCTTAAAAGGTGGAAATTTAATTTTCTAAGGAAAGTTAATTAAAAAATTAAAAATGGCTTCCACTTATGGTTCATTGCAACCTCCAAGTTTTACAGGAAATAATTATGAATATTGGTCTTTAACAATGAAGCCTTTATTCAGAGGTCAAGATGTCTGGGAGATAGTTGAGCATGGTTATGCAGAACCAACAGACATGACAACATATAACAATCTCACACAGGCTGAGAAAGATGGAAAAGCTCTGTTTTTCATACATCAAGCTATGCATGAGAGCATACTCCCAAGAATAGCAGCAAAGATTAATGCTAAGGAAGCATGGGATACATTGGAGACTGCCTATCAAGGTTTGGATAAGGTAAAGACATACAAGCTACAGATTCTGAGAAAATATTTTGAATCTCTGTCCATGAAAGATTCAGAGAATGTAGACACATTCTACACCATAGTTGTTGGGTTGATAAACCAACTGAAATCTCATGGAGAACTCATAGCAAACCAAAGGGTTGTTGAAAAAATTCTCAGAATTCTTCCCCCAAGATTTGAAAACTTGGTTGTGACATTAGAGGAACACACAAACATGTCGACATTTACCATTGATGAGTTGCAAGATTCACTCATCAATCATGAACACAGACTCAGTAGATCATAGAAATCATTGGAAGGTGCATTTGTAGTGCAGTCATCCATAAGTCGTGGTAGAGGCAGGGGGAGAAACAACTTCAGAGGCAGAGGAAGAAGTTCTTCAAGAGGAGGACGAGGTAGAAGTCCTGCAAATGTTGGTGGTAGAGGAGATAACCTGAACCCAAGTCAGCCAAGTGGCTAGAGGTTTGATAAATAAAAAATTCAATGTCGTTACTGTAAGAAGTTTGGTCATTATGCATATGAATGCAGGAAGAAGCAATATGACCAAGGAAGGCAAAGCCCAAGTCAGTCGACCAACACCAGCACTTCAACAGGTGCAATGTTAATGGAATCGACATCTCCACTTGAATGCAATGTTGTTCAAGAAATTCCACATGACATATGGTACTTAGATTTAGGCTGCAGCAACCACATGACTGGTAATTTAAATTTGTTTTTCCAGTCTAGACATTTCAGTTAAAACTGATGTTACACTTGGAAACAATGTCCAAGTTACTGTCTTAGGAAAAGGCATTGTTGATATTCTAACCAAACAGGGGGAGAGTAAGTATATCCCTGATATATATCTATCATGTCGAAGGTCTGAAACACAATTTGTTAAGCATTGGACAGTTGTTACAAAAAGGCTACAGAGTCTACATGGAAGATGAACGCTGTGTGATCAAAGACAAGTGCCCAAGAGACCAGCTGATAGCAAAAGTGCCAATGACAAGCAACCACTTGTTTCCATTGAGAATAGTTCCTGACATAAAAGGGAAGACAAAGACAGGAACTGCATTCAAGGTAGAAAGTGAAGAACCAGTCGAGCTCCTTGACAAGAGAGAAAATTGCAGCACTAATTTCCAAGCTACATTTCAGACAGAAGTTTAGGATGAATACTGGTTGTGGCATTTCAGATTTGGACATCTGAATTTTGGTGGGCTGAAGCTACTGCACACAAAGAATATGGTGAAGGGATTACCATAGATTGACAGACCAGAGAGGGTTTGTGAAGGTTGCATTTTTGGCAAGTAGCATAGAGAGACATTTCCAGTCGAAAAGTCCTATAGAGCACGCACACCACTTGAAATTGTGCACTTTGACATATGTGGTCCAATGCAGACATCATCCATTGGTGGCTGCAACTATTTTCTAACCTTTATAGATGATTACTCAAGAAAGACATGGGTATATTTCCTGAAACATAAATCTGATGCATTTGGTTATTTTCAGCAGTTCAAGGCACTCTTGGAGAACCATAGTGGACATCGCATCAAGATTTTAAGGACCAACAGAGGAGGTGAATATGTTTCAAATGAATTTCTAAATTTTTCCAAGACCCATGGCATACATAAACAATTCACTGCACGGTATACACCTTAGCATAATGGTATAGCCGAAAGAAAGAATAGAACCATCACGGAGATGGCACGCAGCATGTTGGCAGCCAAGCATTTTCCAAATGAGTATTGGGGTGAAGCAGTTGCAACTGCCGTATACATTATGAACCAGTGTCCGACAAAGAGTGTGAAGAACAAAGTTCCCCAAGAAGCATGGATAGGTATGAATCATAGTGTTTCACATTTGAAATTTTTTGGTTCTGTTGCATATGCTCATGTTCCAGATGAGCTGAGAAGGAAGCTAGACAAGAAGGGACAAAAATGTATTTTTGTCAGCTATTCAAAAGACGCAAAAGCATACAAGTTGTATGATCCCGTCACAAGGAAAGTGATAATCAGTCGGGATGTTCAATTTGTCGAGAATGAATCATGGGATGGAACCATTGACATAAATGTCAAGATTGTGTCGAATGTCAACAATGATGATATGGAAGAGGAAGTGGTTCAAACACCACATGTAAGTCAACCGGTCGTAGCACCATCGACTCCCATGACACCAAGACATGGTTTAGCACAAGGACCATTGACACAAGTAGAAGCTCAAGCTACACCGATAAGCACACCAAGAGGACAGCAGACTCCATCAAGCATTCAGTCTAGGTCGACATCGACAGAACCGGTGAAGACAAGAAGTCTGCGAGAGATATATGAAGCTGGTACACCTAATTCATTCTCTATCTTTGCATTATTTTCCCCTATATATGATCCACTAACATTTGAAGAAGCTGTTGAAGAAGAAGTATGGGCACAAGCCATGGATGAAGAAATAGAATGCATTGAGAAAAACCAGACATGGGAACTGGTCTATGTACCAACAAACAAAGATGTAATCAGCAAGATGCTGATGGGAATGTGCAAAAGCACAAGGAAAGAATAGTAGCAAGAGGGTTTACATAGCAACCCGTCAGTGACTTCAATGAAATGTTTTCACCTGTTGCACGCATGGATACAGTCAAAACAGTTTTGGCCATTGCTGCATAAAACAAATGGCATGTTCATCAAATGGATGTCAAGTCTGCATTCTTAAATGGCTACCTAGAAGAGGAAGTATATGTGGAACAGCCACAAGGGTATGAAGTTCCAGGTCAAGAGCACAAAGTGTACAGGATGAAAAAGGAACTCTATGGTTTGAAGCAAGCTCCTAGAGCTTGGTACAGTTAAATTGATTCCTATCTCATTGAAAATGTATTTCACAGAAGTTAAAGTGAACCGACTTTGTACACCAAAGTCGATGAGCAAGGTAAGATGTTAATTGCATGCATGTATGTAGATGATTTAATATTTACTGGTGATTATGGCATAGCATATTTTAAAATAGTCATGGAAAGTGAATTTGAAATGACTGATCTGGGGCTTATGAAGTTTGTTTTGGGCATTGAAGTTCAACAGTCTGAAAGTGGTATATTTATTTCATAGTCTAAGTATGCAAGTGAAGTTTTAAAAATGTTTAATATGTGTAACTGCAAGACATCCCCAACACCAGTAATAACAGGTTTATAATTGAGCAAGGATGATGAAGGATCCACTGTAGATCCTACGCTGTTCAAAAGGCTTGTTGGAAGCCTTATGTATTTGACAGTAACAAGACCAGACATTATGTATGGAGTAAGTCTGATCTCAAGTTTCATGGAGTCACCAAAAGACTAACATTGGCAAGCAGGTAAAAGAATTTTGAGGTATGTAAGTGGCACAAAAGATATTGGTATTATGTATTCAACCTCAGAAAATTTTAAACTCATTGCTTACACTGATAGTGACAATGGAGGAAACATAGATGACACGAAAAGCACATTTGGGTACACATTTCATTTTGGTACAGGTTTTGTTTCATGGGCTTCAAAGAAACAACCCATAGTAACTCTATCTTCAGTTGAAGCAGAGTATGTTGCAACAACAAGTGTTGCAAGTCAAGTTGTCTGGATGAAAAGAGTCTTAAAAGACTTGTCACATAACCATCAAGAACTGACAACAATCTTCTGCGACAATAATTCAGCCATAGCATTATCAAAGAATCATGTATTTCACAAGAGAAGCAAGCACATCGACACAAGGTTTCATTTTATAAAAGAATGGGTGAATGATAAGGAAATTTGTTTGGAATTTTGCAGGTCTGAAGACCAACTTGCCGACATCTTCACAAAGCCATTGGAAAAGGACACATTCCAGTATCTGCATAGTTATCTTAGAATGACAAGTTCTCCACAGTGAACTCTGTCATAAACAGAGCATGTCTAAGATCTGAAACATTTTGTAAATTTTTGTTTTAAAAAACCCATCTGCTTATAATTAAGGGGGAGTGTTGGAAAAATGTAATTACTCGCAGATCTATACTTGACTTCCAGTCGACTCTGTAAAATTCTATACAAGTCAAAATCTTGTCTGTCAGTCTGACAAGAAGGAAGAGTCCACGATTCGGCAATGTATAGCATGTCAATTTTATTTCTGAAGTTAAGTTGTTAGGTAGATAGTTATTACAGTCTTTAATGGTGAGTCAGTCGACCCATGTAGAAACAATCTTCAGGTTTCCTATAAATAGAAGAATCAAATTGTAAATCAGTTACAGATACACACAGACATTAGACAGCAGAAGAACTCAGGGTGAGAAAGAGAAGTCGAAGCTCAAGCTTCTGTGCATGTGATTTAGCCGAAGAGCTGAAGCTCTATAGACCGACGAGTCTAGACCGACAAGTCTAGATTGACCAGTTTGTAACCGACAAGTTTGTAGTACTTTGTTATTTCCGCATAGTTAAATATATGAAATAGTTTGTGGTTGAATGCATGATTATTTGGCTGCACATATTTCCAGATTTACTTCTATAAATGTCTTTTACAATTACTGTTAAGTGAAAGAACAAAAACCCATAAAAATATCACCACGTTAAAGTCTGAGGGTTTTACGGCACATTGGTCGACTCAAGTCTTCCTACATGTTTGGGCATATGTTTTCATAAGATCTTTGGATTTGTTAATGTGTCCATTTTTACTTCATCTTACTCACAGGTGAAAAGCATTTGTAATTTCTTAAGTCTTTATACTAAGAAACATACTCTTTAAATCTCAACCAAAGTGAGCTGACTTGAGTGGTTGAAGAGATCGCCGACTTGAGTGGTCAGTTGAGTGAGCCGACTGAAGTGAGATGACTTAGTCGAAGACAAGAAGATAGCCGACTTAGTCAAAGACAAGAAGAGAGCTGACTTGGTCAAAGCATCCGACTTGGTCGAAGAGTAGAAGTCAGTCGACTTGGTCGATGTGACAAGTGGTCGAGTTAAAAACCAGTCGGACAAGTAAGTCGAAGTAAATTTAGTCGAGTAGCCAAACCAACTAAAATTTATAAACTTGTCTAGTTGAGAGATAGACAAGTTTCACCCAACTGGTGTAAAAAGAAAAGTGGTCGGCGTGAAAAGTAAAAGTTAAATTTCAGTATCGACCGAGCCCTAAACTCAAGTTTAGTCAGCTTGGTTTTGGCTATCAATATTGTTTGCATTCACTTCTGAAAAAGAAAAGTTGTATCATACATTCCGTTCAATGAAATGCGACTAGTAATTAATTCAAAAAGTCTTATGTTGATATGGAGTATGCGAGTTTTAGATACTGATATTATATAAATATAGTATATTGCATAAGGCTTAGATTAATCCTCAAAGTACAGTGGGGAAATCTCCTTGTTTTAGTACACACACTGGTGGTTAATGACCTACTTAAAAGCTTGATTACTGTTTCCAGATTTTATATGTATATCTATGTTCCTACTCAATTATGAAAATGTAAGAATAATTTGTATGACTTATTATTAGATATTCTAAACATTATTATTTACTATGGGATGGGTGATTTAAAGTAACAAATACAATGGCCACAAATTCCACCCCTTTATATGTGAAGATATTTTGTGATAGTGTCATTGTGAGAGCATTTGCAGGTTGAGTAGATGTGATTGTTCGACTTACGAACTTATAACCCTTAGGATTGGGTATAAGGTCAACATTCAAATACACTAACGGATTTGGTACTTGAATGTTATGGTAAAAGACAAGGATTTATTGATGATTTATGAGTTTGTTACAAAGGTCCTGCAAAGAGGGAAATTGGAAATTTCAAAGCTTTTCTCTGCGAAGAGATTTGAAGTAATGAAGGATGGAAATGGTTGTGCCACCACTTGTAATTTATTCTCTTTGATAAAGAAATAAAAGGACTAACAAAATTTTGTGGACGTAGCCTCATGGATTAGGTGAACCACGTATACTGATGTCTTGCCCTTGTTTGCACGTTATGTTTGTACATACTAATTTTCATAATGGTGTTAATATAGGGGCACTATAAATGATTATTGGTATAATGGGTTATGAAACATATTTTGCAAGCATACAATTTAAAAGTATATTTCCCAAAGAAAGACTTCTTGGATGGCTAAAAGATTTAATGCCTATTGTTTTACATTTTGATTTTAATATAAGGATTTAGCATATTGATGTAAGTAATTAATGTTTGGTAGTATTAGATTAGGTAAAGTACTATTGTTTTTTTTTTATCTTTCTATTATGCGATTTCCAACGCTCAAGAGATTTACAGGGTTGTCTTGTTGATATAGTAAAGGAAAAAACTTACCCCTTTTTTCAAATTCTACAATGAGGAATCTCAGGGGTGTTACATATGGTATCAGAACCCATGTTACAGTGCTTGGACCTATATGGGATGAACATAGAGTACTAACAAATGAGTTGTTGAGATAACAAAAAACAAACAAGATAAACATTAGGGAAGGCTTCGCTCCTTCGTGTTACGACAACTACATGTTGTAAAAAAAGGGTCGGTACAACTTTGGAAAATGAAATTGCAAACATAATGTCCCATTTCTATCGCCCCTTCAATATCGAGCACAACAAAATAAGTAAATATGTATCTTGTTATTTCTTTTATTACTTCCAAAGATGTTTACTAGTTGCTAAGACGGTTGTTTCATCTCTATTGGGTTGCACACAAGTAATGTTTTAGTGAGGTATAGATGAAATCTTGGTTGATGAAATATTATGGTAGTTTGATTATGAATATTAATGTGGATTGTTGAAAGGAGTAACCTCTAGAACCTATATTCATATCTTGGAACTAGCCATTAATGACATCATATATTTTGGAAAGATTGTTGGAACTTTCCTATTGACAAATTGTACTAGGTTGCATTGAGAAAACATGGTGAATATTGTTGTTAAGGACTAACATTGAAAGGGTTACACCATTATCAATAAAATGTAGGACTGCTAAAGACCTGGTAAGAATTGAATATTGATTTAAGTCTTCTAGAAATATTTTAGTGTTTACTATTGATAAGATATAAATGTAAGTGGCTCATAAGATTATGTTTCAAGTCGATTGAGAGGTCCCATTATGTTAGACAAATATAAATACTTACCTTATACATATTTACTTAGAGAGAAAAGTAGAAAAAATTATTGGGAAATAACAAGGTAGCTATTAAATGGAACTTGATAAGTGGAGTAAGGAGTAACTACATTACCCTTAGAAATATTAGTTAAAGTAACATGTATAATAAAATATTTAAGCATGAATATAATTGATGCTAAAAGAGTAACTAGGTTAGAAGGCATACATTGTTAGGACTATGCAAAATATAAATTATATCAAATAAATGTTAGTGGTGTTATAGGTACAAATATATAAATAGTAAAATTATATTAAATGTGAAACACTTGTTTACATTTAGAAATTCGTGTGAAACTAAGAGCAAATAGTTGCATCAATCCTATAGTTACATCGGTACATGGTAGTCAAATAATTACGATTAAAAGACTATAGTAGAATTGCATATATGCACAATATGATTACAAGGGCATAATTGTGGCTGAGGTGTATGACTAATTGCAGCTAAAAACAAATTGTTTTGATTGGGCATATTAGATCATCAATCAAAGGAACTAATGGTTCTCAAGATTTGGTCCATAAATAAACATGAGGAATTAGTTTGCACAAGACCTCTAATGTTTCTCCTATATGTATGCACATCACTAGCATACGACTTTGGATATACAATAAGGAAGAATGAGGTTTTGTTGTTATTAATCTATTCGTGCTATCATCATAGTGCATGAATTAATAGACCTAGAAATGGTTAGTTTGTGGTTATGCATAATAGTGAATGATCATAGAAGTGAACATTATTTAAAAGGAGATTCTATCTTGGATATAACTATTAATTATTATAAAGTGAATGTTATTACTTTATAAGGAGTTGCTAAGTAAAGGTAGGACGTGAATGTTAAAATTTTTATGAAGAGACTCCACGTTAGTTGCGATAATACAACTATTTTAATGTATCCTTTACATATAATTGTCAGTGTAGAAGAAATTGGGTGGTGCACATAAAGACTATTGATCTATTTACACATCTTCACTAGTACTATTGATATTTTTATACAAGTACGACAACATTCCTTGAAGTTACTTTTTTCAAGGAAGGAAAAAGGAAAAGAAACTAGACTGCTTATGAAATTGGACTACAATATAGCTAAAGTGAATAGTAAAATGTGTTGTGCATAAAATCAATGATGTTACTAGTTGTATAGGAAGAGTGCACCAGTAAAAATGATCTTATTTTGATGGACAAGAAATGTTGTAAGATGTGACTTAAGGAACTGAGATATAAAATGATGGTAAGTAGTTTATTTTTAAAATTTGATCTTATTGGAATCAAGGATATGATATGGTAAACTAACCATCTATGGAGTTGTTTCAGGCATGGGAACTATTGTTGATGTATTTGTAACTTCAGAATGTATTCATCTATGTATCTTATGTAGTGTAACCTAATGTTTATTCCGGGATGTATCTATAATGTAATTGAGTCATGTTGTCATGCCCCGATGTTCCGATCGGGAGAATAAATAATGTAAACAAGTCATGTCAAGTCATAGTGGGTAACCCTTTGATTTTCTAAGGGTTAAAGTCCCCGCAGTTTCAGGGCACTAGGGTTATTAGACTCTCCTAGTAGAGGTCGGCCCTGGTAGGGTTTTAGTCATGTCGAGATTAGTATAAATAGAGAACTGGAGTCTCTATTTATCACACAACTCATCCACACTCAAGTATATCACATAGTTGAGGAAGGAGAAGACACTGGTGCTAGATAAGAAGAAGATTACTCATGTTGGGAGATCACTTACTGTTTTGGGGATTTTACTATTTTGGTGTTGATTCTATCTCTGAGGAAGTTGCGGGGTTTTCTCCTTTATGGTTTCCTTGAGGAAAAAAACTGTGTTCATTTTCTCTTGTGTTTGATTGTTGTACTTGTTATTCTCTCAGTTAAAGATCCTAATAATGCTAGCTTAATGTTGAAAAACTAACATTGTATCAGAGGTAACTTGAGAAGAAGAAACTGTGCAGCTGCGGGAAATAGGAATTCCTAGTTTATGGATCTTCCTCCACAGATTTTCAGCAAAAGTAAGGTGGAATAACTCTCCTCCTTAGGGCACATCTTTCTGTCGAAGCAGAATCCAATCGTAAGGTTTTTAGTTTTGGACCCGACACTGCTGCCGAAAATTAGGGCTTTTCACAGAAGAGGAATTTTTCAGTGAGCCCACGCCTGGATTGATCTCCTCCCCAAAATCGAAGTTAGGGAAAAATTTCAAGGCATTTGGGTGGACAGAACTCTGGAAAAGAAAAACCCTAATCTGCTCCTGAACCAGTTCTGCAAGATTTTAGCTCAAGTTTCAAATCTGACATCTTGACCTAGTAAGATCTAAGATCTTTTGTATTTCCATTTGAGATTCTCATTTTAAAATGTCTCATCATACCAAGCTTGATGAAAAGTTTGAGGGAGTTGAGAGCTTCTGAGCCTAGAAGTATAGGATCTCCCTAGTCTTGGAAGAGATTGAATTAGACTCCTACATCCATGACGAGGTTCCAGTTCCAAAGGGAGATGAGGCTAAGGCCTTACATAAGAAGAAGATGGTTATGGCAAAGAGGATCGTTGCCGATTCTATCAATGATCACCTTATCCCACATGTGTCCCCTCTCAAGAAACCTAAAGATATGTTTGATGCCCTAACCAAATTGTTTCAAGGGAAGAACATAAACTGGAAGATGACTCTGAGGAATCAACTTAAGAATGTGAAGATTCAGAATGCAGAGACTATCCAGTCCTAATTCACAAGGGTTTCTTAGATCAAGGAAAAATTAGAAGCTGCTAATGAAGAAGTGGAAAATGCAGATATTGTGATGACTACTTTGAATGGCCTTCCTAGGTCATGGGATTCTTTCATCCAAGGAATCTGTGCTAGAAAGAAGCTAGTCAAGTTCAACAAAATATGGGAAAAGTGCTCTCAAGAAGAAGCTCGGATAGCAGCTCAAGAAGAGAAGATGGGAAGTGAAGATCAAGCTCTCACAGTTCACTCCAAAAGAGGTAGAAGAAAAACTCATCACTTAAAAGGTAAGAATTCTCATCATAGAGATAACAATAGAAAGGACCCATCTAAATTAAGATGTTATACATGTGATGAGATAGGACACTTTGAAAAAGACTGTCCTAAGAACAAGAACCACTCTTATAAGAAGAAGGGGAACAAAAGAAGACATCATGCTCATGCTGCAGAGGATGATGAACCATCCAAGAAGAGATCCAGATATGAAAGTGAAGATTCTTCAAGCGAGGATGAATATGTTCTGATCTCCACTCTCACAGGTAACATTACTCATGGTAGTGATGATTGGCTTATATATAGTGGGGCTTCCAAACATATGACTGGATTTAAGGAATCCTTTGTAAGACTGTCAGAACATGAATCACCTCACAAGGTAAAGCTAGGAGATGACTACCAATATCCAATAAAAGGTAGTGGGGAATCTTCATATAAACTAGACTCTGGTAAATATCTAACAATGAAAGAAGTATTGTTTGTTCCAGGACTCAAGAAGAACCTTCTCTCCATATCAACATTGGATGCAAAAGGAATGAGGGTTGCATTCATAGATGGTCAAGTCATCATGTGGCCAAGAGGTAAGACTATCAATGATGCCGTGGTGATTGGAGAACAAGAAGGAGGATTGTACAAATTGAAGGGCCATCAAGAACAAGCCTTGGTCCATGACACAACAGAGCCAAATGAGCTTTGGGATAGAAGGCTTGCACATGTGCATTACAGAGCACTACCTATTGCAAGTGAAGCTATTGAAGGTCTTTCAGAATTCCAAACAAAACATGATGGGATCTGCAAAGGATATGCGAAAGGAAAGAATATAAAGAAGACATTTCCCAGTAGTGAAAGCAAAGCCAAAGGCATACTAGAAATCATCCACTCCGATGTCATCAAACTCAGTAAGAATGTATGCATACTATGTTTCTTTTATTGATGATTTTTCTAGGAATACATGGGTTTACTTCATGAAGAACAAAGACAAAGTATTCAGTAAGTTCAAGGAATTCAAAGCCTTGATAAAAAAATATACTGAAAAGAAGATCAAGACCTTTCAATCAAATAATGGCGAAGAATTCACTTCAAATGAATTGAAAGAGCTATGAAGAGAATCAAGGATTAAGAGGGAGTTGTCCACTCCTTATAATCCACAACATAATGGGATTGTGGAACAGAAGAACAGAACCATCATGGAAGCTGCAAGAGCAATGCTTCATGATCAATATATTCCTATGCATCTTTGGGCGGAAGCTGCCAAAACAACGGTGTATGTACAGAACCGTACTCCACATAGAGTAATCGAGAACAAGACTCTTGAAGAAGTATTCTCTGAAAAGAAACCAGAAGTTAGCCATCTCAGAATGTTCAACTGTCTTGTGTACATACACAATCCAAAAGAGAAGAGAACAAAATTATATCCTTCAAGAAAGAAGGGCATATTCGTGGGATACTCTGAAAGCTCGAAGGCTTACAGAATCTATTTCCCAGGATACAAGAAGATTGACATCAGCAGGGATGTGACATTTGATGAAGACACAGCGTACAACAAATTCAGAAAAAGACCTATTGAAGAACCTGAAGAAGCAGAAGCAGAAGCACCCAGAATTCATGATACAACCATGAACAAAGAAGCTCAAGAAGAACATCGAGAATTTGAAGAACCAAAAAGACCTGTATATCCACCTCTAGAGAAGAATCCTCATAAGAGGAAACATACTTGGGTATAAGAAATCATCCAAGGTGTGGAAAGATATGGAGCTCCAGAAGAGAATCACAGAGAAAGAAAGAGGACCAGATCCTACTCCGGGTATGTAGCCTTACTATGTGATTTCATTGATAAAGAACCTTCCAGTTATGAAGAAGCGGTAGAATGGAAAGAATAGAAGGATGCTATGATCGAAGAATACCAGTCGATCATGAAGAATGATGTTTGGGATGTTTTCCCAAGACCAAAAGGGAAGTCAGTTGTAACTTCCAAATGGATCTACAAGATCAAGCATGCTGCAGATGGTAGCATTGAAAAATATAAGGCAATATTTGTGGCTCCGGGTTTCTCTTAGAAAGAAGGAATAGATTATGAAGAAACCTTTGCACCTATAGCCAGATACACTTCCATCAGATCAATACTTGCTCTGGCTGCAGTGATGAAATGGAAGATACACCAGATGGATGTCAAGACTACTTTCTTGAATGGTGTAGTGGAAGAGGAAGTGTATGTAGAACAACCACTCGATTTTGAGACACATGACAGGGAGTCTCATGTGTGCAGACTGAAGAAATCCTTGTATGGTTTGAAATAGGCACCCAGGACCTGGTATGGCAGAATTGACAACTTTCTATCTAGTTTGGGCTTTACCAAGGGTAAAGCAAACTCCAACCTTTACTACAAGGTTGAGGATGGCAACCCAGTGATGCTTCTACTATATGTAGATGATCTATTTGTGATAGGTACGGATGGGTTGATTGCTGATACAAAGAGAAATATTGCTGCTGAGTTCGGAATGAAGGACTTGGGGATGATGCATTACTTTCTAGGTATGGAGGTGTGGCAGAGTATAGATGGAATCTTCCTTGGACAACGGAAGTATGCAGTAGAGATCCTGAAGAGGTTTGGGATGATGGACTACAAGGATATAGCCACACCTATGGCATCGAACCTGAAGCTATTGAGTGATGCTTCATCAAAGTCGGTTGATGCTATGATGTATCACCAGATGATTGGGTCATTGATGTACCTGACGAACACGAGACCAGACATTCGCTTTGCTGTGAACACCTTGAGCCAGTTCTTAACAAATCCGAGAAATGTTCACTTGATTGCTGCAAAGCATATTCTGAGGTACCTGAAGGGTACAGTTGATTATGGGATCAAGTACGATGCAAATCAAAAGATTAAACTGGAGGGTTATGTTGATTCAGATTGGGCAGGCAGTGCCATTGATAGGAAGAGCACTTCAGGGTGTTGCTTCAATATGGGATCAGGTGTGATCTGTTGGATTAGCAGGAAGCAATCCTGTGTGGTACTGAGTATAGCTGAAGAAGAGTATGTCGCAGCTTGTTTAGCTAGTTGTGAGGTAGTATGGATACGAAAGCTACTGTATGATTTATTTGATCTCAAATTGGATGCTACTTGTATACATTGTGACAACCAGAGTTGCGTGAAGTTGTCAGAGAATGCAGTGTTCCATGACAAGTCGAAGCATATCGAGATCAAGTACCACTATATCAGGGATATGGTGTAGAGGGGAGCAGTGAAGCTCCAGTATGTTGCGACGGAGGAACAGATAGATGATGTATTGACAAAGCCATTGGCTAGGGTGAAGTTCGAGTACTTCAGGGAGAAGCTTGGTGTTCTCTAGATTGAGATTTCCTACAAGGGAAAGTGATGAGTCCCATAGCCGTTCTGACATGGTGATAGGATTGGTTCCTTCCATTGGTTCCTTCCATGGTCAGATGTAAGGGCTGATCCATTCTATCATTGTGAGAGGATTGCTTCCTTCCATGTCATATATGAGTGCTAGCCATTCTGTCAAGTAGGACAGATGTAAGGGCAATTTCCATCCTTTGAATGGAGCTTTCTAGTGAGGTACCAAGAACACTCAGTCTAGAACTGAGTAGACATTCTAATGTGATAGAGGGATGTGTTCCCACTTGATCAGATGTAAGGGCTGAACCATTCTGTCATGGCTAAAAGATTAAGTTCCTTCCATGTTAGATGTGACTGTTGGCCATTCCGATGAGCAGGTCAGATGTAAGGGCAACTGCCATTCTCGAGGAGAATGGAGGCACCTGGTTAGTTACTAGGTAGCTCAGTTGAGGAGGATGGGGGGCCATTCTGATATGACTGTAGGATTGGTTCCTACAAGATCAAATGTGAGTGCAAGCCCTTCCATCACTATGAGTAGGATGTGTTCCCTCCTAGATGGATGTAAGTGCAGACCCCTTCCATCACTGTGAGCAGGATGTGTTCGCGCCTGGATGGATGTAAGTGTAGAGCCTTTTCATCACTATGAGCAGGATGTGTTCCAACCTGGATGAAAGTGAGAAAATATTCCATCATTATGAGTAGGATGTGTTCCAGCCTGCATGGAAGTACATAACTCTTCCATCATTGTGAGTAGGATGTGTTCCCTCCTTGATGGATGTAAGTGCAGAGCCTTTTCATCACTGTGAGCAGGATGTGTTCCCGCCTGGATGAATGTAAGTGCAGAAATCTTTCATCATTGTGAGAAGGATGTGTTCCAGCCTCGATGAAAGTGAGAAAATATTCCATCATTGTGAGTAGGATGTGTTCCATCCTGGATGGAAGTACATAAATCTTCCATCATTGTGAGTAGGATGTGTTCCATCTTGGATGGATGTGAGTACTGTGCCTTTCTGACGAGTAGGTCAGATGTAAGTGTTGAATCCTTTTCACAGATGATAGTGATGTCCTATCATGCTGGTGAATGTGAGTGCTGGGCCTTTCTGAGGTGATTATAGGATTTGTTCCTATATGATCAGATGTGAGTGCTAGGCATGCCTTTCTGACGAGTAGGTCAGATGTAAGTGCTGGGCGAAGACCTACATGATGGATAGGCCTACAACCAGCATGAAAAAGGGATGGCTCTGTAGAACTTCCTATGATGAGAATAATCATGAGATATCACCAATGATGATCCAGATCCAGTGATGATCGAGATCTAGTGATGATAGCCAGTGATGATCCAGATCAAGTGATGATCCATATCCAATGATGATCCAGATCAAGTGATGATACAGATCTAGTGATGATGACCTATGGTGATCCAGATCTAGAGATGATCTAGATCCAGTGATGATGTCCCATGATAATCCAGATCGATAGATGATCTAGATACAAAGAATGAAGATGACTTGAAGATGAAGATGACTTATAGATGAAGATGACATGAAGACAAAGATGACTTGAAGACTCAGAAGACTTGAGATGTAGAAGATGAGATGATCCAATTGATATAGAGATGAAGACTAGTGCTGAAAATTGTGTCGAAAGAATACTTTCCTAGTTAAGAGGGAGTGTTGATGTATTTGTAACTTCAGAATGTATTCATCTATGTATCTTATGTATTGTAACCCGATGTCTATTCTGAGATGTATCTATAATGTAATTGAGTCATGTTGTCATGCCCCAATGTTCCAATCGGGAGAATCAATAATGTAAATAAGTCATGTCAAGTCATAGTGGGTAACCCTCCGATTGTCTAAGGGTTAAAGTCCCCGTAGTTTTGGGGCACTAGGGTTATTAGACTCTCCTAGTAGAGGTCAGCCCTGGTAGGGTTTTAGTCATGTCGGGATTAGTATAAATAGAGAACTGGAGTCTCTATTTATCACACAACTCATACACACTCAAGTATAGCGCATAGTTGAGTAAGGAGAAGACACTGGGGCTAGATAAGAAGAAGATTACTACTGTCGAGAGATCACTTACTATTTTGGGGATTTTACTATTTTGGTGTTGATTCTATCTCTGAGGAAGTTGCGGGGTTTTCTCCTTTATGGTTTCCCCGAGGAGAAACACTGTGTTCATTGTCTCTTGTGTTTGATTGTTGTACTTGTTATTCTATCAATTAAAGATCCTAATAATTCTAGCTTATTGTTGAAAAAGTAACAACTATGGCCATGAAGAGAACTAGGGCTCCATGATTGTAATAAGGTAAAGGATACGAGAGAAATATCAGATGCATAAAGTGGTTACCCATGAGAAATGTGGTTATGGAGAAAGTGTAGCAGAGGTACATAATTTTCCCCCGGCTAGCTAGGAACCAATATGCATTCTGGGGATGCCCAGGTGTAATACATTCTGGTTAGGATTCTTTCCGCACACATTCACACCATATAAGGGGATTGTCATGAGAGTGGGGGATCCGTGATGAGAATATGTAACATCCCCCTTTCTACACCGAACCAAAAGCAAACGGTAAGTAAAATGGCACTGTAAGTACCCATCCTAACCTTATGAAAAATTATGGATGTGATTGATAGAGTTAGGAGATTGGAAAATTGACATGAGTAATTTTTAATGTAATTGTAAATTCAAAATGTATTCACTTGTATTTATTATGTATTGTACCCCGATGTTTATTCCGGGATGTGTCTATAATGTATTTGAGTCATGTCATTACTGTATGTTCCTATCGGGAGGTTTTATAATGTAAACAAGTCATGTCAAGTCATTGTGGGTAATCCTACTATTGATCAAGGGTTAACGTCCCCATAGTTTTGGGGCACTAGGGTTATTAGACTCTCCTAGAGAAGTCAGCCCTGTTAGGTTATTGTCAAGTCAGGAATTAGTATAAATAGAGAGTGATCCTCTCTATTGATCACACACTCACTCACACTCAGTTGTAGCGCATAGCTTAGGAAGAAGAACACACTGGGGTTAGGAAGAAAGAGGCTATAGCTGTCGGGAGGTCATCTTACTATATTGGGGTCTTATTTTTGGTGTTGATTCTATCTCTAAGGAAGTTGCGGGGTTTTCTCCATTTATGGTTTCCCAAAGGAAAGACACTATGTTCATTGTCTCTTGTGTTTGATTGTTGTGCTTGTTATTCTCTTAGTTAAAGATCCTAATATAATATAATGCTAGCTTAATGTTAAAAATCTAACATGGTATGAGAGCTAACCTGAGAAGAAGACACTATGCAGCTGTGGAAAGTAGGGCTTCCTACTTTTTGGATCTCTCTCCATAGATTTTGAGCAAAAGAAGGTTCGGCTGAAACTCCTCCCTAGGGCGCATCTTTCTGTCGAAGCAGAATCTAATTCTGAGCTTTTTTAGTTCTGGACCCGACACTACTGCTAGAAATTAGGGATTTCCACAGAAGTGGAATTTTTTAGTGATCCCAGGAATGGATTGATCTCCTCAAAATCGAAGTTTAGAGATCAAGATCAAAGCATTTGGTTGGATAGAACTCCGGAAAATTCAAACCTAATCTGCTCCTGAACTAGCACTACATAAATTCAACTCCAAATCCATATCTGACATATTGACCTGGTAAGATCCAAATATTTTATATTTCCATTTGAGGTACTTAGTTAAGATGTCTCATCATACCAAGATCGATGAAAAGCTTGAGGGAGCTGATAACTTCCGAGCCTGGAAGTATAGGATCTCCCTGTTCCTGGAAGAAAATGAGTTGAACTCCTATATCAATGAGGAGGTTCCAGTTCTAGAGGGAGATGAGGCTAAGGCCTTACACAAGAAGAAGTTGGTCATGGCTAAGAGGATTATTGCTAATTCAATTAAGGATCACCTCATACCACAGGTGTCCTCCCTAAAGACACCTAAAGCTATGTTTGATGCCCTAACCAAACTGTTTGAAGGGAAGAACATAAACTAGAAGATGACTCTGAGAAACCAACTGAACAATGTAAATATCCATAATGCAGAAACCATCCATTCTTACTTTACAAGGGTCTCTCAGATCAAGGAACAATTGGAAGCAGTAGATGAAGAAGTGGAGAGTGCACAGATTGTAATGACCACCTTGAATGGTCTCCCTGGATCACAGGACTCCTTTTTTCAAGGAATCTGTGCGAGAAAGAAGTTAGTCAAGTTCTGCAGACTATGGGAAGAATGCTCTCAAAAAGAAGATTGAGAAGAAAAGTTGGGAAGTGAAGATCAAGCTCTCATGGTACACTCCAAGAAAACCAGAAGAAGTTATCATCACCCCAGAGATAAGCACTCTCACAAATATAACAGTAGAAAAGATTTGTCTAGAATCAGATGTTATACATGTGACGAGAAAGGACATTATGCTAGAGAATGTCATAGAAACAAAAATGTCTCTCACAAGAAGAAGGGAAACAAGAGAAGACATCATGCTCATGCTGCAAAGGATGATGAACCTTCCACAAAAATAATCAGACATGAAAGTGATGATTCCTCAACTGATGAATAATATGATTTGATTTCCACTCTCATGGGAAACATTACATATGGAAGTAATGATTGGACTATAGACAGTGGGGCTTCCAAACATATGACAGGATTCAAGGAATCCTTTGTGAAACTATCAGAACATGAATCACGACACAAGGTGAAACTTGGAGATGACAACCAGTATCCAATAAAAGGTAGTGGGGAATCCTCCTATAAGCTAGACTCTGGAAAGTCTATGACAATGAAGGAAGTATTGTTTGTACAAGGACTAAAGAAGAACCTCCTCTCCATATCTTCATTAGATGCGAAAGGCATGAGGGTTGCATTTATAGATGGCCAAGTTATCATGTGTCCAAAGGGAAAGACTATTAATGATGTAGTAGTGATTGGGGAACAAGAGGGAGGTCTATAAAAATTGAAGGGCCATCCAAAACAAGCCTTGGTCCATGAAAAAATAGAGCCAAATGAAATTTGTCATAGAAGGCTTGCACATGTGCATTACAGAGCACTACCACTTGCAAGCAAAGATGTTGAAGGTCTTCCAGAAATTCAAGCAAAACATGATGGGGTCTGCAAAGGATGTGAGAAAGGAAAGAACACAAAGAAGACATTTCCAAGTAGTGAGAGCAAGGAAAAATGAATCTTGGAAATCATCCACTCTGATGTATGCGGTCCAATGTCATCAAGTTCATTAAGAGGGTATGCATACTATGTTTCTTTTATTGAAGACTTTTCTAAGAAGACATTGATTTACTTTATGAAAAACAAAGATAAAGTTTTTAGCAAGTTCAAGGAATTCAAATCCTTAATCGAGAACCACACATAAAAGAGGATCAAGACCTTTCGATAAGATAATGGCAGATAATTCACATCAAATGAATTCAAAGAGTTATGCAAAGACTCGGGGATTAAGAGGGAGTTATCCACTCCATATAATCTAGAAGAGAATGGGGTTGCAAAAAGGAAGAATAGAGCTAACATGGAAGCTGTAACAACAATGCTTCATGATCAATATCTTCCCATGCATCTATGGGAAGAAGCTACCAGAATAGCGATGTATGTATAGAACCGTACTCCACACATAGTACTCAAGAACAAGACACCTGAAGAAGTATTTTTCGAAAAGAAACTAGAAGTCAGCCATCTTAGAATATTTGACTGTCCAGTATACATACACATTTCGAAAGAAAATAGGACAAAGTTAGATCTTTCAGGAAAGAAGGGTATATTTGTGGGATTCTTTGAAAGCTCAAAGGCTTACAGAATATACTTCCCAGGATTCAACAAGATCGACATCAACAGGGATGTAACATTTTACGAAGACTTGACCTACAACAAATCCAGAAAGAAACCTGCTGAAGTTCCCGAAGAATTGGAAGCACCCAGAATTCATGACACAACCATGAATGAAGAAACTAAAGAAGAAGATCAAGAATTTGAAGAACCTCAAGAACCTGTAGATCCACCTCAGGAGAATAATCCTCATAAGAGGAAACATTATTAGGTACGAGAAGCTATCCAAGGTGCATAAAGATATGGGACTCTAGAAGAGAATCATAGAGAAAGAAAGAGGACTAGGTCTTGCTCCAGATATGTAGCATTATTATGTCATTTCATCGATAAAAAACTTTCCAATTATGAAGAATCGGTGGAAAGGAAAGAATGGAAGGATGATATGATTGAAGAGTATCAATCGATCATGAAGAATGATGTTTGGAATGTTGTCCCAAGACCAGAAGGGAAGTTGGTTGTAACTTCCAAATGGATCTACAAGATCAAAAATACTGCCGATGGTAGCATAGAAAAATATAAGGAAATATTTGTTGCTTGTGGATTCTCCCAGAAAGAAGGAATAGACTATGAAGAAAATTTTGCACCTGTAACCAGATACACTTCCATCAGATTAGTACTTGCTCTGGCTGCAGTGATGAAATGGAAGATACACCAAATGGATGTCAAGACTGCTTTCTTGAATGGTGTAGTGGAAGAGGAAGTGTATGTGGAGCAACCACTCGGTTTGGAGACACATGACAAGGAGTCTCATGTGTGTAGATTGAAGAAATCCCTATACGGTTTGGAACATGCACCCAGGACATGGTACGATAGAATTGACAGCTTTCTATCCAGTTTGGGCTTTACCAAGAGTAAAGTAGATTACAACCTTTACCACAAGGTTGAAGATGGCAACCCAGTGATGATCCTACTGTATGTAGATGATTTGTTTGTAATAGGTATGGATGGGTTGATTGCTGATATGAAGAGGAAACTTGCTACTGAGTTCGAAATGAAGGACTTGGGTATGATGCATTATTTTCTGGGTATGGAGGTGTGGTAGAATGCAAATGGAATTTCCCTGGGACAAAGAAAATATACCGTAGAGATCCTGAAGAGATTTGGGATGATGGAATGCAAGGCCATGACCACACCTATGGCATCGAACCTAAAGCTATTGAGTGATTCTTCATTAGAAGAAGTTGATGCTACAATGTATCGTCAGATGATTGGGTCCTTGATGTACCTGACGAACACAAGACCATATATTTGCTTTGCTGTGAACACCTTGAGCCAGTTCTTGACAGATCCGAGACATGTTCACTTGATTGATGCAAAGAATATTCTGAGGTACCTAAGGGGTACAGCTGATTATGGGCTCAAGTATGAGGCGAGTCAGAATATAAACCTGGAGGGTTATGTTGATTCATATTTGGTAGGCAGTGCCATCGATAGAAAGAGCACTTTAGGGTGTTGCTTCAATATGGGATCGGGTGTGATATCTTGGTTTAGCAAGAAGCAATCCTGTGTGCAACTAAGTACAGCTGAAGCAGAGTATGTCACAGGTTGTTCAGCTAATTGTCAGGTAGTATGGTTGAGGAAGCTAATGTCTTATTTATTTGATCTCCACTTGGATGCTACTTGTATATATTGTGACAACCAGAGTTCTGTGAAGTTGTCGAAGAACCCAGTGTTCCCTGACAAGTCAAACATATCGAGATCAAGTATCACTATATCAGGGATATGGTGTAGAGAGGAGCACTAAAGCTCCATTATGTTGCGATAGATAAACAAATAGCCGATGTGTTGACGAAGCCATTAACCGGAGTGAAGTTTGAGTACTTCAAGGATAAGCTTGGTGTTCTCGAGATCAAGGTTCCTTCCAAGGGGAAGTGATGATTCCATGAGCCATTCTGACATGGTGAGAGGATTGGTTCCTTCCATGGTCAGATGTAAGGGCTAAGCCATTCTATCATGGTGATAGGATTGGTTCCTTCCATGTTAGATATGAGTGATGAGCCATTCTGATATGACTATAGTATTGGTTCCTACATGATCAGATATAAGGGATATTGCCATTCTTTGAATGGAGGTGCCTAGTCAGTTACCAAGAATAATCGGTCTCGGACTGAGGGCCATTTTGATATGAATGTGAGATGTAGTCTTACATGATCAGATATGAGTGCATGGACATTCTGATGTGATTGAGGGATGTGTTCCCACTTGATCAGATATAAGGGTTGTTGCCATTCTCTGGGAGAATGGAGGCACCTAGTCAGTTACTAAGAACCCTCAGTATAGGACTCAACGCCCTTCCAACATGGTGAGAGGATTAATTTCCTTCCATGGTCAGATATAAGTCCCATGCCTTTTCACATATGGTAGTAAGTGTGTCCTACCATGCTAGTGATTTTAAGTGCTATGCCTTTCCACAGATGGTAGTAGGTGTGTCCTACCATGCTGGTGGATGTAAGTGCTGAGCCTTTCCACAGATGATAGTAGGTGTGTCTTATCATGTTGGTGGATGTGAGTGTTGTGCCTTTTTACAGATGATAGTAGGTGTGTCTTATCATGCTGGTGAATGTAAGTGCTCAGTCTTTCTGACAGGGTTGTGGGATGTGTTCCCACATGGTCATATGTGAGTGATGGGCGTGCCTTTCTAACATGGTGTTGGATGTGTTCCTCTCATGGTCAGATGTAAGTTCTGGGTGGGCCATTCTAACTTAGGGTCAGATATAAGCACTGAAGAAGACCTACATGGTGGCTAGGCCTACAACCAGCATGAAGAAGGGTTGGCTCTGTAGAACTTCCTATGATGAGGAGAATCATGAGATAGCACCCATGATGATCTAGCAGTGATGATCCAGATCGAGTGATGATTCAGATCCAATGATGATCCATATCGAGTGATGATCCAGATCCAGTGATGATGTTCCAATGATGATCCAGATCTAGTGATGATCCAGATCCGAAGATGAAGATTACTTGAAGATGAAGATAACTTGAAGATGAAGATGACTTGAAGATGATGATGACTCGAGGATGATCCAGATGATACAGAGAAGAAGACTTGTGCTAATAAATTGTGTGGAGAGAATACCTTCCTATTTAAGAGGGAGTGTCAATGTCATTGTAACTTCAAAATGTATTCACTTGTATTTCTTATGTATTGTACCCCGATGTTTATTCCAGGATGTATCTGTAATGTATTTGAGTCATGTCATGCCTCGATGTTCCTATCGGGAGGTTTTATAATGTAAACAAGTCATGTCAATTCATTGTGGGTAACCCTCCTATTGATCAAGGGTTAAAGTCCCCGCAGTTCTGGGGCACTAGGGTTATTAGACTCTCTTAGAGAAGTCAGCCCTAGTAGGTTATTGTCAAGTTGGGAATTAGTATAAATAGAGAGTGAGCCTCTCTATTTATCACACACTCACTCACACTTAGTTGTAGCGCATAGCTGAGGAAGAAGAAGACAATGGGGCTAGGAAGAAAGAGGATACTACTATCGAGAGATAATCTTACTGTTTTGGGGTCTTACTTTTGGTGTTGATTCTATCTCTGAGGAAGTTGCGGGGTTTTCTCCATTTATGGATTCCCCAAGGAAAAACACCGTGTTCATTGTCTCTTGTGTTTGATTGATGTGCTTGTTATTCTCTCAGTTAAAGATCCTAATATAATATAATGCTAGCTTAATGTTAAAAATCTAACAGTAAGAACAATTGGGGACGAATCCACTAAGGGGAAAGGAATGACGATGGGTGGAGACTTTGGATTTGAAAGAAGAATAACGATTTCCTTACAACCTAAGTGCTTAGGTGTCATCCTAAGTTGAAGTAAACTAATTTACGTTTTGCGTCTTTGAGGATAATTCTTAGCTAATACTTATTTGAGGCATGAAGTGCCAAGGATTCCTACCTAGAAATTATAATAAGAAACTTAATCTTTATCTTGAAAAGATTATACTATAGCAATCTTAATTTAATTAAAGATGATATGTTTATAAAAGTCATCTACATGACTATTTTCTGGTAGAGGTGCCAAGAAAGCATTTAGATTTAGTGAAGTCATTTAATTTTATAAGTATAGGTACAAACTATAATTTAGATACATGAATACATGCACAAATTATAATATGAATTACAATTTGAAACATACAAAGGTATACATGTAAATTTATATTTATTATAGCATGATCCATTAGTCCTATGGTAGGATTCCATTTACAAGGAAATGGTTTTATTAAGTAATCACAAATAAATATATATTAAACCCATTTATAAATATGTTTTCACATAATGGATTTAAAAAACACTACAAAGTTATGTAAGTATATATTTGTATCGAAAGATAATTGGGATTTTCGAACCCAAGTTGTTTAATTTATTTAGGTGAAAAGATTAAATGGGAAACTAGTATGATGATTTGGATCGCCATTTGTTACTAAAGAAAATATCGAATGTTGTAATGGGCGATTAGTATTAATTGATTCTCTCCTTGATAAATGGATGGGGCATGAGCCTTTTTGGCATGAAAAATGCTGGTATGGCTGTGTGGAAAATTTTGGTATGGCTGCCCGAAAAATGCTGGTATGGCTGCATGAAAAATGCTTGTATGGTTGTGTGAAAAATGCTGGTATCATCTGCCTGAAAAATGCTGGTATGGCTGCATGAAAAATGCTTGCATGGCTGCGTTGAAAATTCTTGTATTGCTGCATTGATAGAGGCTTATATGTCCGCATTGATGATGCTTGTATTGCAGCATTGATGGAGGCTTGTATTTCTGCATTTATGTCTTGCATGCGATGTACAAATAGGTATGAACAATTATATATTTTGGGGGATTGGGAGATTAATAGAGGGAAGTGAATTCATGTGTTTAATTCCATAAATAGAGATGGAATTATATATTTCAATGCGTGAGTTTCTCTATGATCTGAATGGAAGAATTTGATTTATAAACCTGAACGGCTCGTCTGCGTTTTGGTTTATAGTTATCAGTGTTTTAATGGAACTGTATTATATTACTGTGATCTATATGTGAAATAGATTAACTCTGATGTATGCGTTTCCAAAAAGTTGATTGTGATTTGTATGAGATCTAGACTAAACTTGATGTCTGTGTGTGTATAAGGATGCCTGAAATCTGTATAGTATCTAGATCAAATTTTTAGGCTCGTGATATCACAGATTTGATTGTGGTTCCATATGCCTGCGATGTTAATAGGAAACTTATATGTTAAATCCGATCTAATTTACTGCATTTTGATTTAAGATTAAGGATTTATTATACCGGTGATCTGTATGAGATCTCGATTGAACTTTTATGTCTACATTTATATATAGAGAGATTATGACCTCCGGAATTGTATCTGAATAGAGATTATAAGAAATGTTGATTGATGTCTGTGTTTTTACAAATATTTGGCTCATGTATTATGTGGCTGCTATTTGTATTGAACAAACATGCCTGAATTTTATAAAGAATTGAATGCATGTTACTTATTATCGGTGATTGATTTGAAGGATCTATGTATTAGATCGATATATTAGTAAACGTCTCCTTTGCAATTTGAATGCTATTTGAGAAGTTGAGTTATGTATTTACTATCGACGTTTGATTGGAAGGATCTACGTATTAGATTTTTATATATAAAAATATTCCTTGCGATTTGAATAAGATTTGAGAGTTGAGTTCATGTATTTACTATTGGAGATCGATTTGGTAGAATCTATGGTTTAGACTTGTATATGGTTAAATATTTATGTGATTTGATGGCTGCAAAATGTGGGATTTAAGATCGGAATACATATAATTTACTAGTTGTGATTTGGGTTGAAAAACTATGTGTTTGAGATCTACATGTAGTTTAAATAATATATGTGTTGATTATAATCTATGTGTTGATAGGAATGAATTGTTATTTGAGATATGCATATATATTAGCTGCATTTTTATCCAGAAAGACTCCGACTGCATCTGAATTTTGGAATGAGTAGTTTCAAATGTTTTATAATTGAAATTTTTGTGTATTTTTTTTTGTCGATCCTTTGAGATGTTGAGTGTCAGATTTGTAGAGTGTTGAACTATGTATAAACGTTTCCTTTTGGCGCTATGATCTAGCTTATGAGATGCAAACCCATGCCTGGTCTCGTCCACATCTTAAATAAACAAATTCTAGTCTAAGTCTTATAGGACCTACAAGAGAATTAATCAAGACAAAGTTAGGTGATCCCAAGGAAGATAGACCTTGTAGAAAGCTATGATTATTGCGTAAATGCTATCTTTTGTGTGCCTGGTTAATTGCAAGCTAGTGCTTGTTTTATTTATTTTATAACTGAGTGGTTGAACATTAGATCATGTTTAGGGAACTTGGGAAAGTTCTATCTTTATTCCTTACCTTAGTGGATTCATCTCCTATCTCGGGGGTGACTCTAGGAGGAATAACACATGCCAAATCGAGTCAATCGTTGGGAGGAAAGTCACAATCCAGTTTCCAGTCTCCTGCGTCGTTTTGACAAAGTTTTTTGTAAGTAAGTGTTGTATGGTTAAGTAAATGTTGAATGCCTCACGCGTGATTGTTTGCCTAATAAAATTGTTTTGTTATGTTCCATGAACAATTCGTGTGGGTAAGTAATCATTGTAGTATGATTCATGTTTAATATGCTTTCCTTAAACCATATTATTGATGATGATATTTCTCCTAATATTTTACGAACTCATATGTTTAATGACAAGCTGTGATTGCAGAGAAAGTGTAGCAAGGGAAACCGAAAAATTAGCCTATGGCGATAGTATGGTGGAGATAAAGTTATATGGCTTAGGCATATCTTAATATATAATTTGATTTATCATGAGGATATATTTTATTTATTCATTGAAGTGTAATTATCTAACCATGTCTTTTACTTGATAGGAAACTCGAGAGTCTTATGTCTCTTCTCCCATGGTTTTTCCAAGAAGAACATGAGCCCTCATAATATCCTTGTAAAGAAATGTATTAACTGTAATCCAGAGAAAATGCCCAGTGAAATTCAAGGAATTATATATAAGAGAACGTTTATATAATTTGAACATGCATTTATACTGTGTTTATTCAGTGAAGAAAGTAGTATTTGAATGCAATAGAAACATTAATATCGCAAGGCCTCCTCATCATGTAAACGAGGCATTCAATTAATGTTTGATAGAGAAAATGTATGATGTCTTATGTTGAGGTCGAATTTATATGAAGAACTACTAGAATGGTTTTATTTTCAACCTAATGATGCTTGGGACTAGTTAAGGTCAATTACCAATGTCTTTCTAACTCGTTTAGACGTTGGCATAGTTAGGAGAATCATTTATTTTCTATACTTGACACCGATAGATCTGTCTAGCTTATGGGTATGTTACATATGGTACTAGGAGCGAGGTTGTAGTAGTGGGGCCTACTTGGGCTCAAATTAATGCTACATATTTTCATCAGAACTAACAACCAAATTTGCTTGGAGATAACAAGAATCAACAAGTTCAGACATATTACAACACAAGAGCCTTAAGATGTACCAACAATAGGATATATAGTTATGCAAGAGATGTTTGAATAGATTTGGAAAATTTTACAATGTGATGGCCCATTGATTTCTCCTCATCAATGTTGAGAACAACCAGATAAGTACATAAGTATATTGCTATTACTTCCAAAGATGTTTTACTAATTGCTAAGACCATTGTTCATCTCTATTTATTTGCATAAGTGAAGTTTTAGTGAGGTATAGATAAACTCTTGGCAGATGAACATATTATGGTATTTTCGATCACGTTTTGATTATGAATGTTAATGTGGAATTTCCATTGCTGAAAAGAGTAACCCTTAGAACCTATATTTCCAAAATAGCCCTTAATGACATCATATATTTTGGAGAAGATTCTTAGGACTTCCATATTGGAAAATTGTACTAGATTGCATTGAAGAACATAGGGAATGTTTTTGTTAAGGATTGTTAGAAGAACTTGATGTATGTTATAGACTGGCATTGAAAGGATTACATCGTTATCAATAAATATAGGAATGCTAAATATCTAGTCAGAATTGAATATTTATTATAAGTCTTCTAGAACTATTGTGGTGTACCCAATTGGTAATAAATAAATATAAGTGGGTCATTAGAATATATTTCGAGTTCATTTAGAGGTTCCAATTGTTAGGGAATATATATATATGTAAAAACATATATATAACTTACCTTATACATATTTTCTTAGAGAGAAAAAATAGTAAAATTCTTTGGAGATAGCAAGGTAGCTATTAAAAGGGAACATGGTAAGTTGATCATTTAGGAAAGGAGTAACTGTATTACCCTTGAAACTCTCTTAAAGATTAGGTAAAGCTATCACATAGAGTGAAAATATTTAAGCATGAGGATAAGTGATGCTAAAAGAGTAACTATATTAGGGGCATATATTGTTAGGATTGTGCAAAATACCAATTGTATCTAATGAATGTTAGTGGTGTTTAAGGTACCAATGTCTAAACACTAACATTTTATTAAATGTGAAACACATGTTTACATTTGGAATTCATGTAAAGCAAGGAGTAAATAGTTCCATGGAACCCTATGGTTACATCGGTACATGGAAGTCGAATGGTTACGATTGCATATATGCACAATATGTTGGCAATGGAATATTTTTGTTAAGGTGCATGACTACTTATAGCAAAAACCAAATTGATTTGATTGAACATTTTAGATCAAAAGTTGGAGGAAGTAATGGTTCTATAAAGAAACGTGAGGAATTAGTTTGGAAAAGACATTTGACGTTTCACCTTTATGTATGCACATAACTAGCATACGACTTTGGGTATTAAATGGATATACTATAAGGGACAATTTTGTTTTGTTATTGTTAATCTAGTCTTGCTATCATCATAGTTCATGAATTAATAAACTTGGAAATGGTTAGTTATTATGCATAATAGTGAATGATCAAAGAAGTGAATGTTAATTAGTTTCTAAAAGAAGATGATATCTTGTGTAACTATTTATTATTATAAAGAGAATGTGATTTGCTTATAAGAATTGCTAATTAACGTGTGATTGTTGTATGCATATATTTCATTAGCTTACTAAATGGATGCTAAGTGAAGGTAGGACCTGAATGTTAAAGTTGTGGCAAAGAGATTTAGGTTAGTTGCAATAACACAATTATTGTAATAATTCAACATGCAAGTGAATCCTAAGGATTGGGTTGTGCACATAAAGACTATTGCTCTTTTTATACATCCTCACAAGTACCACAACATTGTTTAAAGTTATTTATTTCAAGGAAGGAAAAGAAAAGGAAAAACATAAAAAATGAAACTAGACTGCTTATGTACTTGGGCTATAGTGTAGCCAAAGTTAATAGTAAAATGTGTTGTGCATAAAATAAATAATGTTTCTAGTTGTATAGAAAGAGTGCACTAGTATAGAGGCTCTTATTTTTTATGAACAAGAAATGTTGTAAGACGTGACTTAAGTAGCTGAGATGCAAAATGATGGTAATTAGTTTACTTTGAAATATTGACGTTATTGGAATCAATGATATGATAAACTAACCATCTATGGAGTTGTTCCATGCATGGGAACTATTTCCATGAAGAGAACCAGGGCTCCACGACTATAATAAGTTAAAAGATATGATAGAAATATCATGTGCATAAAGTTGTTACCCACGAGAAATGTAGTGATAAAGAAAGTGTACAACAGGTACATATTTTTCCCTTGGCCAGCTAGGAACCAATATGCATTCTAAGGATGCCCGGGTGTAAGACATTTTGGTTAGGACTCTTTCCGCACACATTGATACCGTGTAAGAGGACTATCACGAGAGTGGGGGCTCTGTGAAGAGAATAACCTCTAGGAATTATGGTGTGCGATAAAGAAAGTGCCTCGGATTGGTGAAGCACCATGAATAGGATAGGTAAGAGATAAGTCTGAAGAAGGGTATCATCCTTGTGTTTGGTAGCTTGGATCAGTAATCGAAGTACTGTTAGAACTTGGAGTGCTTGATTGGATGGAGGACATCCGGAGAGACTAGAAAGATGCTTATAAGAAATAATTCTTGGAAAAGTTATATGCACTGTAAGTGAATTCGTTTCTATGAGGTAATATGTTTGTCTATTGGTAAATAGAACATTTTATGTATTGGAACCATTATGAAATATGGAATTAAATAGGGTTGGATTTTGAATTATATACGGTTTTTGATGTTGATGTTAGTAGGACATGAAGCTATATGGTTATACTGTAGGTTGGAGACCTAAAAACACTCAAGGTAATCCTATTAATCTAAAATATTAAGGGAACATGTTAAAGAACAACAAATGTTTGATTCTGTTCATAAAAAGGAGAAAAAAAAGGAACAAGAACTTGAAATGGAATTAAGGAAAAGGCTGGACGAGAGGTAACACCGAGGATGGTGATATATCTAAGGGGGAAAGGATGTAGCATCCCTCTTTCTACCGCGACCCAAAAGCACAAACAGTAAGTAAAATAGCACTGTAAGTACCCATCCTAACCTTATGAAAAATTATGGATGTGATTGATAGCATTAGGAGATTGGAAATTTGACATGAATAAGAACGATAGGGGACAAATCCACTAGAGGGAAAGGAACGATGATGAGTGGAGACTTGGGAATTGGAAGAAGAATAATGATTTCCTTACGACCTAAGCGCTTAGGTGTCATCCTAAGTTGAAGTAAACAAATTTAGCTTTTGAGTCTTTGAGGATAATTGTTACCTAATACTTATTTGAGGCATGATGTGCCAAGGAGTCCTACCTAGAAATTATATTAAGAAACTTAAGCTTTCTCTTGAAAATATTATATTATAGTCATCTTAATTTAATTAAAGATGATATGTTTATAAAAGCCATCTACATGACTATTTTCTCGCAGAGGTGCCAAGAAAGCATTTACATTTAGCGAAGTCATTTACTTTTATAAGTATAGGTACAAACTATACTTTAGATACATGAATACATGAATACATGCACAAAATATAATACAAATTACCATTTGAAACATACAAAGGTATACTGTAAATTTATATTTATTATATCACGATCCATTAATCCTATGGTAGGATTCCATTTACAAGGAAATGGTTTTATTAAGTAATCACAAATAAATATATATTAAACCCATTTATAAATATGTTTTCACATAATGGAGTTAAAAAACACTACAAAGTTAAGTAAGTATATATTTGTATCGAAAGATAACTGGCATTTTTGAACTCAATTTGTTTAATTTATTTAGGTGAAAAGATTAAATGGAAAACAAGTATGATGATTTCGATCACCATTTGTCACTAAAGAAGATATCGAATATTGTAATGGGAGATCAGTATTAATTGAGTCTCTCCTCGATAAATGGATTGGTCGTGAGCCTTTTTGGAATGAAAAATGCTGGTATGGTTGCATGAAAAAATGCTTGTATGGCTGCATGAAAAATGATGGTATGGCTGCTTGGAAAATGCTGGTATGGATGCATGAAAAATGTTGGTATGGATGCCTGAAAAATGCTCGCATGGCTGCTTGTATGGATGCCTGAAAAATGCTCGCATGGCTGCTTGAAAAATACTGGTATGGCTGCATGAAAAATGCTTGGCATGGTGGCATTGAAAATACTTGTATTGTTGCATTGATAGAGGCTTATATGGCCATGTTGATGATGCTTGTATTGTTGTGTTGATGAAGGCTTGTATTTCTGCGTTGATGTCTTGCATGCGATGTACAAATAGGTATGAACAATTATAAATTTTGGGGGATTGGGGGATTAATACTAGGAAGTGAATGCCTGTGTTTAATTACAGCGATAGAGATGGAATTATATATTTGAATGCGTGCATTTCTCTGCGATATAAATGGAAGAATTCAATTTCTAAATCCAAACAGTTCGTCTGTGTTTTGGTTTATAGTTATTAGTGTTTGAATGGAACTGTATTATATTACTCCAATCTGTAGGTGAACTAGATTAACTTTGATGTATGCGTTTTTACAAAGTTTCCTGTGATTTGTATGAGATATAGACTAAACTTGATGTGTGTGTGTGCGTAAGGATGCCTAAAATCTATATAGTATTTGGATCGAATTTTTAGGCCTACGATATCACAGATTTTAATTTGGTTCTATATGCTTGCGATGTTAATGGAAAACTTATATGTTAAATCCGATCTGATTTATTGCATTTTGATTTAAGGTTAAGAATTTATTATACCCGTGATCTGTATGAGATCTCAATTAAACTTTTATGTCTACATTTTTATATAGATTACTGCGATTTCTTTATGACCTCCAGAAAGTTATTTGAATAGAGATTATAACAAATTTTGATTAATGTCTATGTTTTTACAAAGATTTAGTATATGTATTATGTGGCTACTATTTGTATTGAATAAAGATGCCTGCATTTTATAAATAATTGAACACATGTTACTTATTATCAGTGATTGATTTGAAGGATCTATGTATTAGATCGGTATATTAGTAAACGTCTCCTTTGTGATTTGAATGCTATTTGAGAAGTTGAGTTATGTATTTACTATCGGCGTTTGATTGGAAGGATCTATGTATTAGATCTGTATATATAAAAATATTCATTGCGATTTGAGAGTTGAGTTCATGTATTTACTATTGGCGATGGATTTGATAGAATCTATGGTTTAGATTTGTATATGGTTAAATATTTCTGTGATTTGATGCCCGCAAAATGTGCGATTTAAGATCGGAATACATATCATTTACTAGATGTGTTTTGGGTTGAAAAAGTCTATTTTTGAGATATACATGTAGTTTAAATAATATATGTGTTGATTATAATCTATGTGTTGATATGAATGAATTGTTATTTGAGATCTGTATATATATTAGCTGCATTTTTATCTAGAAAGACTCTGACTGCATCTGAATTTTGGAATGAGTAATTTCAAATGTTGTATAAGTGAAATTCTTGTGTATTGTTTTTTTTTCGACCCTTTGAGATGTTGAGTGTCAGATTTCTTTAGTGCCAAACTATTTATAAATGTTTCCCTATGGCGCTATGATCTAGCTTATGAGATGCAAACCCATGCTTGGTATCGTCCACATCTTAAATAAACAAATTCCAGTCTAAGTCTTTAAGGACCTATGAGAGAATTAATCAAGACAAAGTTGGGTGATTCTAAGGGAAATAGACCTTGTAGAAAGCTACCATTATTGCGTAAATGCTATCTTTTGTGCGGTTGGTTAATTGCAAGCTAGTGCTTGTTTTATTTATTTTATAACTGAGTGGTTGAACATTAGATCTTGTTTAGGGAACTTGGGAAAGGTTCTATCTTTATTCCTTACCTTAGTGGATTCGTCGCCCAGCTCAGGGGTGACTCTAAGAGGAATAACACATGCTAAATAGAGTCAATGGTTGGGAGCAAAGTCATAGTCCAGTTTCCAGTCGCTTGCATCATTTTGACTAAGTTTTTTGTAAGTAAGTGTTGTATACTTAAGTAAATGCTGAATGCCTCACGCGTGTTTGTTTTCCTAATAAAAATGTTTTGTTATGTTCCATGAACAATCCATGTGGGTAAGTAATCATTGTAGTCTGATTCATGTTTAATATGCTTTCCTTAAATCATATTATTGATGATGATATTGCTCCTAATATTTTATGAACTCATATGTTTAATGACAAGTTATGATTGCAGATAAAGTGTAGCAAGGGAAACCGAAATATTAGCCTATGATGATGGTATGGTGGAGATGAAATTATATGGCTTAGGGATATCTCAATACGTAATTTGATTTATCATGAAGATAGATTTTATTTATCCATTGAAGTGTAATTATCTTACCATGTATTTTACTCAACAGGAAACTCGGGAGCCTTATGTCTCTTCTCCTATGGTTTTTCCAAGAAAAATAGGAGCCATCATAATATCCTTGCTAAGAAATGTATTAACCGTAATCCAGAGAGCAGAACTTAAGGGAATTATGTATAACAGAACATTTATATACTTTGAACATGCATTTCTACTGTGTTTATTCAGTTAAGAAAGTAGTATTTGAATGCAATAGAAGTATTAATATCATACCTCCTCCTCATCCTATAGATGAGGCATTCAATTAATGTTTGATAGAGAAAATGTATGATGGCTTATGTTGAGGTTGAATTTATATGAAGAAATACTAGAATGGTTTTATTTTCAACCTAATAATGCTCAAGACTAGTTAAGGTCAATTACCAATGTATTTATAACTCGTTTAGACGTTTGCACAGTTAGGAGAAGCCTTTCTTTTCTATATTTGACACCGACAGATCTGTCTAACTTATCGGTATGTTACAGAATAACCTCTAGGTATTATCATGTGCGAAGAAGGAAGCACCTCAGTGTGGTTAAACACCCTCAATAGCACGCGTAGGAGATACATCTAAAGAAGGGTACTATCCTTGTGTTGGGTAGATGGAATCAATACTCGCAGTACTATTAGCACTTGGAGTGTTTGCTTGGATGGAGGACATCCGGAGGGAATAGAAAGACACTTCTAAGGAATTATACTTGAAAAAGGTATATGCATGACAGGTAAAGTTGTTCCTATAAGGTAATATGTTTATCTATTGATTAATAGAACCAATGTGTGTATTGGAACCATTATGAATTATGAAATTGAATAGTGTTGGATTTGAGCTAGACATTGGTATCAATGCTGATATTAGTAGACATACATATGTAAGTTTATATTTTAGATTGGTGACCTAAGCCCATTAATCTAAAATACTGAGATATGTATGAAATCCGAACTGGGGAAATTAACACCAGAAGAATTTCAACAAAAGGGTGACACCCTAAAAAGATCTTGCAGAGAACATGTTAGAAGACAAAAAGGTTGAAAAATATCACAAAGGGTGCAGAAGAAAGCCATAAGAACCTAAGAGAAATGAAGATAATTCTTGATGAACATGTAACACCGAGGATGACCCTAATTCTAATGGGGAAAGGATGTAAAATCCCCTCACTACCCCAACCTGAAAACACAAAATGTAAGTAAATGGAATTATAAGTATTGTTCGTAACTTCGTCAAATTGTGGATGGATTCAAAAAGGTTAGGAGGCTGGAATCTTGGCACGACTAAAAGACGATTTGGGGGAAGAATCCATTAAGGGGAAGGATGCTTGGCTAGGAAGCCATGTCGTTAGAGGACAGGTGTCATCTTAAGTGTCATAGACACTAGAGTTTCTCATTTGGTTTAAGCATCTTCCTGAACTAACGTCAGTAACTTAGTGCTGTAAGTTTTGTTAGTGAACTCATAAGGTCCAGATTAACCATTTAATCAAAATATTACTATTCAATGATATTGGTATATTTGTTGGATATTATAACTTCAACAAAGATGTTGTGTAATACTCCATCTTTTAAAGGGAGTTTCTAAACAAATTTATTTAGACTTACCCTTCAAAAGTTAACGAGAAAAATAGCATTACGTATATAATATATATAGGCATAAGAGACTAATATTATAGAAGAAGAAAGAGAAAATATTTAGTATTTGTGTAGACCAATACAGTCCTTATTAAGTAATAAAATATGTGATCAATTCCTTATAAAAAGAAATAGTATTATTAAAATTACTATTTAGGTAGTGGAGAAGCCACATAAATCTTGGATGTCTCTTTTAGTTATGGAATTAATTAAAACACTAATTCATTGAGGAGGGGTGTGAGTGGAGATTTCCTTTCCCCATAAGTTATTGTTGATCCTCCATTCTTTTCGGGAATCCTCCTTGGAAATCGATACCTTTGGTCTGGATAATTATTAAACATATTCTGGGAAATAGAATAAAATGATGTTGAGTTAATGGTCAGTTACTCAAGAACACATGCTGATATTGTCACATTTTTTTAGTTCTGTTGTGGGGAGGATGTGTTGCTACCACATTGTCAATCAAAACAGTGGATTTGGTGGGGTTTTTTCTCACACATGCTGATATTGTCACATTTTTTTAGTTCTGTTGTGGGGAGGATGTGTTGCTACCACATTGTCAATCAAAACAGTGGATTTGGTGGGGTTTTTTCTCACAGCGCCGAGCTTAGACATGTGATTTACCTAGATTGTAAAACCTTACATCTCAGTCGATGGCGGAAATGAAGGGATTGTCTGTTCTCCCTTTTAGGTATAAAGAAGAGAGGAAACAGGGAAAGGGGCCTCCTGCTCTTTCCATTCTGCATTTTGGGAAAATTGGGGTCTTGGTTGAAGAGAAGAATGGTGGATTCCATTTTCGATACTATAGAGGGGCCACTTGAACTATTAAATGTCATCATAATTGTAATTCTGCATTTTGGGAAAATTGGGGTCTTGGTTGAAGAGAAGAATGGTGGATTCGATTTTGGATACTATAGAGGGGCCACTTGAACTATTAAATGTCATCATAATTGTATAATTACATAGATACTAACAAATGAGGAGTTGGAGCGGGTACAACCGCTCCCATCTCTATCATAATGTATAAATTAGCATCAAATATGAATACAAAGGTGGATTGGACCTCCCTTCCCAATGGTTGTGTATGAGCGTGTAAAGTATGCTAGAATGATGTGAAAGCCTGGCTTTCAACATCTGGCACCATTGCCTCCTTCACTAGGCTGGGTGACAGAAACAGCGAGTGGGATGGCTCGAACCTCAAGGTCATCATGAGGATTTAAAGACTCCTCATGTGTTCATGAATCTGAGAAATCTTCTACTATCTTCTGCTACTGCGTTCGTAAATTGGAGCCCAAAAAGATTGTAGTAGCGTTGAGAGAGATACCAAATCCCGTTGAAGGTTGCGCTGAATATCGTGAGCTCATTCTCTGTTGCAATTTGAAAGGCTATCATGGGATATGTATTTTGAGCATTGAAAATCCATCATGTGAACTTTGTGGAGCCAAAAACCTAGATCCTCCTCCTCGTTTGGCACATGAAGACTGCTGGTCCATTGAAGACTGCTCGTGAAGCTGATCCGACCTCCAGGTTGAAGACTAAAACCAAAAGATAGTCGTCTAGATGCGTCACCATGTACTGCAACCTATGGAACTAACGCATTATATATGATACATTATGTGGTTGTCGAATTCTCAAAATCATGACCGAAGCCGAAGTCGTAGCCACATCCCAATTCATATCAGTCGAGATATTCAAGCCAGTGAAGAACATGCAGAAATACCGAAATAATTCTCTTGCCTAATTTCAAAGAGATTCAGGTTGGATCCACTTACAATTCCCACATCTGATCCCGCATACGATCGAGACTCTGTTAAAGATTCACACAAGCCCGAAGATGTATTCACACAAGCCCGAAGATGTGCAGCCCAATTTGATAATGCGAAAGAAAATGGAGGAAGGGCTCTAGCAATACAATCTGGAGTCTCTCTTCAATGTCGAGGAAGACAAACATCCTACCAGCATTTCGCTCTATACTGAAGGAACGCAAGATCACTATCGCACTTTCTCTCCTTGCTGATCTCAAAGAAAAGTACTTACAAATCCCATCAGGCATACTGGTACTCCATGATTATTCAGTCCTATATTCAATATCAAAAGCCTTCGAATGTGATAGCGAGAACCAGGAAGCACTGCTTCGGTTCCAGTTTATATTGACTCATCTGGATGGTCGACTAAACCAACTACTGGATCATCCGGAAGATAGACATACATGACCTGTTGTGTCATCTCTCTAACTCATCAATCAACGTCCAGGAACCACCCAAATGCTCTTGTCATCCCAGAAATTTCTGACTGAAAAATATACATCTGATATGCCCGTCAGCACATTTTTTCGACATAGTAAAATTTGCATGTCAGTTATTTTATGTTATCATATTTTATATGGATGCACCTTTTATGGTCGACCCTCTGTGAAATTTTTTTTGTTGAATTATTCAATCGACTGACTAGTTCCCACAAAAACCATAAAAAGTCTATCAAGAACCACGACATGATCTAATTATTACAGCCGACCAGTAATTGTTTTAACCAACCTCGCCGATCGTTCCCATACTTTGTTGTTTTGTTTGTTTTGTTGGCCTCCTTTTGGTTACAGTCTGTCAAATTTTAACCACCCATAACTCGTAGACTAGCGAGGTCATCTGTATCGACTCCAAATGGAGGACCGCAAAAAAAAAATGAAATCCAGTGTTTGAGCAGTCAAGAAGCCGACCATTCCAGTCCATATACATTCGACCAAGTACAAGCAGAGTGATTATGCCGATTGTCTCAATCCCTGGGGGTGAACACCAATTGTCAACCAGATGCATAGAATAATTCTTGTCGGTTGCTCCTAGAATTATAACCTATCATCACATGTAAGCAGTGGATCACCGCCCAGGAAATGGTCAATATTGTAAAAATATATAAATATGGTGATTGGTCGAGTCCTGTGTGATGGTCGAAGTTACTTTTGGTAGAGGATATAAACATTTGTGTCGGTTATATATATGTCATTGATTATTGTAAAATTGGTCAGTGCCAAAGATGGTCGATTTTAAAAGTGTCTATAATTCAAATATAATTGAAGTTTTGTCAATAAGTCTACATTGGAGTCTATGTTAACTAAGTCACAAATTTTATAAGTAACTCTGCTTTGAAATTAAGAGGGGGTTAAATGTGAGTCTCAATAGAGGCTGGCGATCCCCTCCACTTTATGTAAAGTTGGTCTCTTGCAAACCACTATAAGTTGAGTTTAATGTTCATTCATTAAATTTTTCTGTTTTCTGAGTGAGGAGGTTAAAGGCATGTGATCTCCTAACTTCTGTAATGAAGTCGGTCGACTATTGTAAAATAAGTCTGAGTCAATCCAAAGTAGTTGATCATCATACAGATGAGAATGCCTCACACAATCTTGCAGGTATTTTAAAAGATGACAAACACATTCAAGCAGATATCATTCACCTACATAGCAAAGCGCTCCAACGAGACATGATGACAATGTACCCCTCATTATCAAAACGCTGAAACTATTCCTAGGTTGTGACCTCGTTGCAGAAGAAGATGGTTGCTCGCCATTGTGAGAGGATGAAACTTCGATGGACTACTGTCAGATTGAAGACGGAGGCTGAAGAGTAACCAGTCACAGTAGAGCCTTGTACATGTGTGTTTTCCTATCAAGCTGGTGGTTGTCTTGGCTGAGCTACCTATGTAGACCAGTATGCATGGTTGATGGACAGTGAAGACTACTTCAGCACTAGCAAAGACCCAAGATGTTGATTCATATTTCTTTGTTCTTTTCGGGACAAATAAACGTTTTGTTTGTGGGGGAGATGTAGAGGGGGCCACTTGACCTCTTAAATGCCATCATAATTCTATAATTACATAGATACTAACAAATGATTAGTTGGAATGGGTACAATTGCTCCAACTTCTATCATAATGTATAAATAAGCATCAAATATGAATACAAAAGTGGATTGGACGTCCCTTCCCAATACTTGTGTTTGATGGCTGTGTATGAGCGTGTAAAGCATGCCTGAATGATGTGAAAGCCTAGCTTTCAATAGATACCTCTACGGAGAAGGGTTGTTGGGATCTCTATAGGAGACCTTGAAGATCTACATTATACTCTGCATAAGTTGATCTATGATCTAAATAATATGAATATGATTTTCAGAAAAATACCCGCTATTGATCTTTGGTGAATTTGTTTTATTAGCAACTTTGTTTTACAATAAATCTATACCTCGGCAAAACATTTTCCCAAAATGTCTTCATCTAATCTGTATAGTGAGCATAATATTTCATATCTAGAGGCGTTTGATTGATGACAGACTTGTTTCATTGCTATCATTTATTTATGATTTTTGAACTTTGCAATGTTTTTCCCATACGCCAATGACCTAGAAGGATCCAACATTAATTTGATCCAAGACTGGGTTTAATACACCACATACCTGTATGATTTGGATGGATATAAGTTAATTTTCATTGTCCCTTCAGTCCCATGAAGGAAATCTAAATATCTAAGCATGATGATAGTTTTTTTGTATGCATTTCGGTTTGAATTACAAATCAATGCTTTGTATGGGATTTTCTCTGTGAAATATTTTATCATGGTCTACGTCATGATTATATTTTGGATGTGTATTGATCTGCTTGTATTCTAGTTATAAATCATAGATCCGGGAAAGGTCTCTAAACTAGTGTAAACCTTGACTACATGTTGATCCTTCTGTGCATTTTAGTTTGATTCAAGTAGGACATATCTGTAATGTATGTTTATGATTTAAATCTCTATGTGTTGAGATAGATGTAGATATGTAAGATCCATAATAGATGATTGCGATTTGAACCTTTGTTTTTATTAGAGTCAAATATGTAAGTTATAGGGTATTTGCTGTTGTTTCCCAAAAACCTGTGTAAATTGTGGAATGTTGTGTGTTAAATTTTTGTTCAGCTCTGAAGTAATGGCTACGATATACACCGTTGTTTTCTTATTAGAGGAGTCATATTTGTAATATCTGGAATATATGATTACGAATAAGATCTAAGGAAATTGCACAATGTTTTCCCAAATGCCTGCGTGGTTCTTAGACTGCCATGTATTTTAGAATACGACTTGAAGCTAGGGTATTTGTTGTTGTCTCCCCAAGCATGCGTTGTTTGTGGTTTTTCTATGTATTAAATGTTGGTTCAAATATAAAATACCTGCCTTTGTTTTCAATCATTTGTACGATTTTCTCCTTTCCAATACCCGTGTTGATGATCCAAATATCTGCATACTTTTCCCCACTATCTACATTGGATGTGTGTGAATATTATCTGCATTTGCTTCCAAAGAAGAAAATTTGTATCACGCATTTCGTTCAGTGAATTGCAGCTATTAATTAATTCAAAAAGTCTTGTGTAGATATGGAGTATGCGAGTTTTAGATACTGATATGCTCTAAAGATAGTATATTGCATAAGACTTAGATTCATCCTTAAGTATAGTGGGTAAATCTCCTTGTTTTAGTATACAGACTCGTGCTTAGCGACGACCTTAAAATCTTGATTATTGTTTCCTAATTTTATATGTATATCTATGTGCCTACTCAATTATGAAAATGTAAGAATAATTTCTATGACTTACTATTGGATATTATGTACATTATTTAGTATGGGATGGATGCTTTAAAGTAACAAATACAATGGCCACAAATGCCACCCCCTTATATGTGCAGATATTCTTTGNAATGCCACCCCTTATATGTGCAGATATTCTTTGATATTGCTGTTCTGAACTTTATAACTTAGATTGTTATGTTTTGCAATATATAAGTATGCTTTCTATTGAAAAATTATAGAAGATACATAATATGTGTATTGGGAGTGACGGGTNTGCTTTCTATTTAAAAATTATAGAAGATACATAATATGTGTATTGGGAGTGACGGGTATCCTTATGCTTTTAAAAGTACGAAACCACTAATTGTTAAATAGAATACGAAACCACTAATTGTTAATAGAAGTAGTCCCCATTTGTAGGTTTAGTAGATGTGATTGTTCAACTTACGAACTTATAACCCTTACGATTAGGTATAAGGTCAACATCCAAATACACTAACAGATTTGGTACTTGAATGTCACGGTTAAATACGAGGATCTATTGATGATTTATGAATTTGTTACAACGGCCTTGCAAAGAGGGAAACTAGAAATTTGAAAGCAGCTCTCTCAGAAGAGACTTGATTTAAGGAAATATTCAATGGTTGTGCCACCACTTGGAATTTATTCTCTTCGATAAAGCAATAAAAGGACTTTAACAAAATTTTGTAGATGTAGCCTCATGGATGAGGTGAACCACGTATACTGATGTCTCTCCCTTGTTTGCGTTTTATGCTTGTACATACTCTTTTTCATAATGGTGTT
>LPNX010556444.1:0-10110 GCA_001517045.1 Pseudotsuga menziesii
TGGGGGGTGTTTTTTGTGTTTTTTTTGCAAAAATCATCGTTTTTATGGGTAGAGTTCTCGTTCATAGTATATAGTTCTCGTTTCATAGTATAAGTGGTTGCCTAGAGGTTATCTGCCACTTACTACATTTGCATGCATGATTTTATGTGCCTCTTGGAGAAATCCCTACATTATAGGAGCCCACTATGAGTGCCACCAACAACCTCCATCAGTTGGTCATGATTGGTAAGCAGTTATGCTGAGTTAACCTCCAGTTACAATCAGTTAGATCACTTCCAGTTAGCCTAGCGTCAGTTTTGCATGCATGAAGGGAGAGTGGTGCCTTTTTCCCACCTACCTCATAAGTTAACTGATTGTAGACTGATTTAGACATCTAGAGTTAGACTAGTGAGTTCCAGCAGTGATTTAGACACACTAAGTTAAGTATTCAGACAGCTTGAGCTAGTAGATTCGAATCCTATCCCCATGATTTGAATTCTATTTATTGTATAATCATTGTATTATTGATTATTGAATGAAGATTAATGTTGTGATTATCTAAGCAATTCTTGTCTGATTTATTTGAAATTTGTGGCATGAAATTCCTATTCAATGTACATTCTCTTTGATTATTCCACTGCATAATTCCTTTCCTACAACTTTCATATTTTTCGGTACATCAATGGTTCAAAAATTCAACACCATGCAACCATGCACATGCACCCATGCAACTATGCACCTGCACCCATGCAACCATACACATGCACCATGCACCCTAGTAACTCCAGTGAACTGGAGTAGTTGTCAGTCAACTAGAGTCAGTTTGGTTAATTGGGAGTTGTCCTCAATTAATTGGTGTCTAAAGTCAGTAGTCTTCAGTTAATAAGATGAATTTGAGTCATCCTCATTTAATTTGAGCATTTTTGGGTCAATTCAAATTATAATAAGTGCAAGGAAGTGAATTTGAGAAAATTTGAGTCAATGGGTAGAATTCAAGTTACCTTCATGCATGGGGAGTAAATTATGGGCAATTTCAAGTTAGTTATGGTGGGTTTGAGTAAGTGTTGATAAATTTGAGTTAGCAAGTGACTAGGAGTGTGTTTGTCGATGGTTTAGAGTTGGTATCAATGGATTCAAGTTACTCTATTGAGAACTTGAATGGGGTAGTCAGTGGTTTTGAGGAGCACTTAATGATTAAGCGTCATTTTTTGGTATTATGTAGTCAATCTATTGAAGGCAATTGAAATTGGTCTAGATGGATTCAAATTGACCAGGAGGTCATTCATTCTTTCATTGTTTAGTTTGTTGATGAGGGAAGAGGATTGCTCAGGATAGAATGTGAATGCAAAAGGAGATTTTGGCATGAAATTGTGCACACAATTACACCATTTATATCTTGCAGGTTATGGAGACCATGTGAGGAGAATTTAGTGAGTATTGGAGATCTATTATCCATTGGAATTGAATGCGTAGCGGTTTAAATGGTTATTTTGCATCTGGAAGGTCAAGAAGTGTTGTGATAGGGTGAAGAGATCATTTTCACCGTAACTTTGTCTAGCAGAAGAGAGGGATAATCATGTGTAGAACTCCATTGTTGCACTTATATTACAGGATAGGGAGGTAATATTGAGCAAGTATTTTTCTTATTTGATGCTCTAGGCCTTGTAGGAGAGGGGGATAATCCTAAGAAAGTATTTTTCTTATTTGATGCTCTAGGCCTTGCAGGAGAAGGGGATAATCCTAAGCAAGCGACCTCGCTGTGGTGCTCGTCTTACAGGAGAGGGGGATAATTTTGTGCAAGAGAGTTTTATTTGTGGTAAGTGGTTCTATGGGAGAGGGTGTGTAATCTTGTGGAAGAGGCCATAACTTTTCTTTCGAGAGAGGGCGATAATACTGAGAAAGAGAGTGTAGTGATCATAATCTTTTCTTTTGGGAGAGGGGGATAATCTTGAGAAAGAGGGATTAGTGACCACAATTTTGTCTTAAAGGAGTGAACTCCTGTGTTTCAATTATTATCCTTAGGGATCCAGTTATAAGAGACCTTCTCGTGTGAATTCCAAGACCTTAGCTCAAGGGTGACCTACACAAGTGGTTTTTCTTGACAGTGTCTAAGGTTATTTGGAAAGTTGTCTGGTTGATGCCGGTTGCACCCCTATATAAGATAGGTAATTATGCCATTTATACTATTTATGTATGATGTTGTACATGTTCCCATGGAGGTTGATAGATCTCTGTCATTGTATGTTTTTAATTTGTATATATGCTCATGGTGAATGGCTAGCCCAATGTTGTTAAATTGACATCTCACGGAAGACGTATGTTTATGTATTAGGCTAGCGGTTTGTAGCTAATTTGTTTATGGAATTTATGATTATTAGGAGGTATGATTTTAGGAAAGTCCATATGGCCATATATGGTTGTTCTGGATCACATTATCCATGGGATTTATGGCTCATATTTATGTGGAAAAATATGATCTAAAGTAGTGTTAAAATTATACTAATTGAGGTAGTATAGATTGTTGATTTAATGGTTGTTTTATAAGCCTAATTGATTATGAAATATGAATAATTATAAGTCTGATATTTGGACAGTCCATATGGCTGTATATGGCTATAACGTATCAGGTCTCACATGGGTTTATGGACTGGTAATTTTATGCATTAGATCGGATATAGGTTAGTGTGTAAATCTACTTTTTAGAAAGTTAAATGGTGTTGACTTATTGTGAAGTTAGAGACTAGTTTGTTTATGTAATTATGTTCATTAGATGGACCGATCTTTAGGGTAGATCATATGGTTGTGTATAGCTGTAGCGAATCAGATCCGAGATGGGATTGGAAGTCTGAAATAATTATTATAGATCTGCTATGAATAAGTGTTTAAATTTTGCTTCCATCAAATGTTGAGATGTTGAATGGATACTATCGTAAATGGAGTATGGAGTTTTGGTGAATGGATGTAAATATGATTGATTAGTTTGTTATATGGTGACAGGGGGGTGTCCATAGGTGTGATGACAATTAGTAAACATGTGAAGAGGTTTTGGCTTGAATGTATTCACGTGTCATTACATTGTATTGAATGTAGGATGGGGAATTAGATTGCATTGGAAGGGCAGCCTTTCCGTAATGGTTGAAAGTTTTTAAAATTTTAAAATTGTTTGGCATGTTAGCCCGACCTTAAAGAGTATTACTCCCCTATGTTTAGCTTATATTCAACTACCGCCTTTGTTAAAGAGCCCATGTACCCAACCTTTGTGTGTATCCTAGGGCTGGGTGTGTTACAAGGTTGAGAATTAGAATTAGGATATTTTAGTTGGGTAAGAACCTTGTCGTTGACTCCCTTTTGAGATTTAGAAGTATTTTGTTTTTGTACTTTGAAAATTACAAATTTCCTACAAAATATTTTTTCCTTATTCTTTGTTCTTCCATTTCTCTTTTGAGTACTCCTTTAGAGGTAAAGTAGATTAACAATCTTTAAAGGATTCTAGAGCTTTACAAGACAATCTCTATCTCATGTTTCAAGCTTTGGAAACAAAAATGACAATTAGATAATTGTAAGTTGAATTATTTTCTAAAGCTTTACAAGGTAACGAGACAATCTCCATCACATGTTTCAAGCTTTGGAAACAAAATAAAAATTAAATAATTGTAAATTGAATTATTTTTATAGGCTACATATGTCTATAAATTCATTCTTAATGAATTTCTTAATTAGATTCAACCTATGTTATTGTAAAATGAAATATCTTCTTCTCCACCTAAATCTATACCGTTGTTTCATAAATTCTTTTCTCCACCTAAATCTATACCGTTGTTTCATAAATTCTTTTATGACCCTTGTACACACTCAATAAACTTTGAATAAGAATAAGACTTTAAACTTTGAATAAGAATAAGAATTTGAACCCTCGCGTCATGGAGGATTCCACCCCGCCTTAATGTAGATATGAATGACAGCATAGAAGGTATTTAAGTAAAAATACATCATGCTGAGGGAGGATGGCTTGACCCATTGAGAGTCTTTGCTGTTGAAAGGAGGATGAGTATGGGTAGTGTAACCCATAAAGTTCAGGCGGTGGAAATTATAATCCTTATACATACATCATGGTGGCAATAGAAGGCATTTGTGACTGTAAAAATGGCAGGAGTACCCAATGTACCCGGTTCGGATCCCACAACAACCCAAAACAATGGCAATAACAAGAATGGGAATTGGAAACAAGCCCAGTATCCAAATCCTCCCGAGTCGGGTGGGAAGTGGAAACAGTCCAAGTATCCGAATCCCCCCGACCCAGTTAATCCTGATCTTGCAACTCTGAGAGAGCAGTGGAAGGTGGCCATTAGGCAGTATAGCAGGTGGTCTTCTCAAGCATGGAGCGCTGCCATTTTTGCTGGCATTTCTTTCTTCGCACTCGGCTGGTACATGAAAGGATCCAACCCCCTGCCTTCCATCTCCACTTCTAAGAGTAATGAGAATAATAAGGACGACCAAGACAAACCCCGACCTACCTCCTGATTTCTTATCATTCGAAACTGCGTGTATGTACAGGTCAGATCAAGTTTTTACTTTATTGCTCTGTTTTTCAATGCAAAAGTTGAATTTGCGTGTATGTACAGGTCAGTTCAAGTTTTTACTTTATTGCTCTGTTTTTTAATGCAGAATTCGGGGTGTGTGTATGTATGTAAGTAATCGGTTTGCTTGTTTTTTCTCTCGATTGAAACATCAACCCTTAGAAGAGTTGGTTCTGAAAGGCATTTCAACCTAGTGGGATAATTGCATATAAATAACTAAAAGCCCAAGGAAAACATGTCAAATTTTATCCTTAGCGCAGCACAAATGTAATAGTGAATGACACAGTACTAATGTGAAAAATGCAGGGATATTGTAGCTAGTCCAACAAGAGTCCGAAAGGCCAAGAAAAACCCTAAACAAACATACAATTATGGTAGACCATCAAGTCACTGATAACAATTAAACTATCTCTTAGTCCAACAAGAGTCCGAAAGGCCAAGAAAAGACCTAAACAAACATACCATTATGGTAGACCATCAAGTCCCCGATAACAATTAAACTATCTCTTACAAAAACCATGGTTATGAAATTGCAAGGACCTCCTATTATGTGTTATTTAACCCCAGTAATGGTCATGGTAAATATTTTCAAAATCAAATGCCGTGGACAAAGACATTAGTTGTAAGATGATATGAAAGCTACTCTTTGATGATTTTAAGTTAATTAAATTTTACTCCTCAACTTAGTAAGACTGGAGGTATTGAATCAAATTCTCTTACTTGGAGATTATCTTTACCTGCATTGTATACTCTTGCATATGGAGGCCCTGTTTATTTATTGAGCACTGTAGTATACTCTTGCATATGGAGGCCCTGTTTATTTATTGAGCACTGTAACATCAATATCTCTACTGGGATGTCTTGTTTGATTATTGGGTGTTGTGTATTTGGAACAGACTGAATTTTGATAAACTAATCTTGTCGCTTCATCGATCCCATTAGTATGCAAAGCATAGAGAATGCTGTAAGTAAATTCTCTATAACTATGGATAGTATTGAACTTTGTTTTTTTCGATGGAGTACACTTTTCTTCATTTTAAGGATGGTACCCAGGGTAAAATGTTTGGTTGCAGTTTTGGCAACCTAACCCGGTGGGGGGCATCAAGTGATGTCCCTCAACATTTGCATAGATAATAAAGCCTGAAAACTTCTTCATGACCTCCTACTTGCAACTCACAGCACTCAGCCACTCGAGCTAGCCCACTGGGCTAGCATTGAACTAAAACTGCTAAGAAAGCATGTATTTTAAAAGTTGTTACAACCATGAATTATACATTGATAGATAACTGACATGTACTTCTGTGCTTGGAAGTCTATATAAATTCCAACTTCATGTGACTATAAGCTCCTAGTTCAATTGTCAACCGTAAAATAATACGCAGATACTAACTAGAATCTACACAATGCTCAGGAGCTCAGTCTGTCATGAATACTTTAGTAAAAAATTACATTAAAATTATATTTATAGAAATTGAAAATACAAGGCTCCAACAATACCTTTAGGAGGCCATTTTTTTGTACAAAAGCGGGGCACTATAGATCCCTCGCTTTTACTTATGCGTCTATCTGGGATGGAGTCTACTACCTTCCTGTCAGTGTCATTCTAATTCTTAATATTGAGGGAATTACAAAACTCAAAACCAATTTTTTCCAGAGCCATGACGACCCAAATCTGAATACAAAGCTGGAGTTGGGTCGAATTATCTAGCATCCTCTGAGGTTTTATTGGAGAGCTTGCTTGCCTACTGCTAGGTGCCACTGTATGTGGTTGGGTTCACTGGATTGGTTGCTACAGCCTTTTGATTAGTCCATTGGTAGCCGTGCGTTGCTACAAGTATTGGGATCCAAACTGAATCTGAAGTCATCCTTAATCTTTTCCAGACGACCTTGAAGATACTGGGCCTCACTAATGAGATCCTCGAGTTTTTCTTTTTGACCCTTAAACTTCTATCTAAGAGTCTTGTTTTCCTTTTTCCTCTTCTTTCTTTCAGTCTTCTGGAGGATTTCAGTTGTTGAAGGCTGAATTTAACCTCCTCCTTTTGGGTTGTACAATTGTTGATTTGTCAAATTAGTCTTGGGCATCTCCTGCTTCTCATCGGAAGCATGGTGGTTTGTAGCGACAGGATCAAAGTTTGAGAGTTTTTCCAGCTCTTAACGTGTTCCCTTTCCTAACCAACATGATTTTCTGCTTTTGTGAGATTTCTATGCATATTTTTCATTCTGCATATGTTTATAATGAATGTGTGCTGGTTTCAAGAATTTGGAGACGCGAATAGAAGATTTTGCTGAACTTCTACAGGATTTGGTTCGAGCATTGTTTGACAAGCTTAAAGATAGAGGAGAGAAAATCTATGGTGGACAAAAGGATAAACTAAAGAATCCCAAGATGAACAACGAAAAAAACCCTTTCATAGGGAAGAATACCCACGGACTTCCAAAGTCCCCTTTAGAGTCGAAGCTAAAGTGGAGCTAATGCCTTATGATGGTTAGATTGACCCTGACACATGGAGAAATCTCCAGAGGCAGCGAGAAGTCTATTTCAGTTACTATGGGTTTACAGAGACAGAAAAAAATTATTCTCTCATTTGAAAATTGAGGGAAAGTCTATCAAGAAAGATTTTTTGCCAAGAAGAAGCTAGTTGCATACTAGTAGGAGTTTAAGGCACCTGTTAAGAACCAATTCTATCCATGGGGTATGAATAAGAGCATGAATTCAAGTGGCATCATCTTAGATAGGGACAAGGACAATGAGTTCAAGAATATATAGTCGAGTTTAGAAGGAAGTACATCCAATTGGGTATCCACCAATGTGACAAGAAGGTGATGATGAATTACATCAATAGGTTGTTTAGCCACATCAGAAAAGAGGTCATTAGGTTGTTTAGCCACATCGGAAAAGAGGTGATTCTTTTTGAGGTCAAGACCCTTGATGAGACATATAAGAAGGGCATGTGCATTGAGGCAAACATGGGAAATAACCAACTAATGAAACGAGCTCTTCCAAAATAGAGAGAAGGAAGAACCGGGAAGGAAAAGGGAAACAGAAGGGAAAGAAGAAATTTTCCAATTGTCCTTGCTTTGTATCGCACTTCTCTTATGGAAAGTGATGAGTTAAGCGCACAGATGTAGGAATCGTTGGATCAAGGGGTTGATAAGCGTAATGTGACCCCTTGTGGATCTCGAGTTGTGTTGGTTGAAGGTTCCAAAAAAAGATAGACTTGGCATATGTTATCTTTGACGGGGATAACATATTTTTGAGTTGAATTTGGAAAGTGTTATGGGGTACAATGGATACTAAGTTGAAAAGTTCGTCCACACACTGATGCACAGATGAAAGTGGTAAAGAGGACCATGGTTCATTTGTTGAGGGAGTTTAATAAAAGGCATCCTAAGACTTGGGATGAGAGTTTGTCCTAAATACAACACTATTCTAATTGAGGAAATCATAGTTATAGCAGTAAGTCACCATTTGATATGTGTTTAACTTTTTGCCTTAGACACCCTTTGACAATTCATTTGTTCAAAACTACTAGAGATAGTTTGGTGGAGTCTGGCGATGAACAAAATACAGCCATCGGGTTCATCAAAAAGATTCAGTAGATACTAGATACCTAAGCGAGAAGAGGAGCAGTTATAGAGAGCACAACTAAGGTATAGGGAGAGGCATGATCAACGCAGGGTATCTCACGACTCATCAATTTTAGGTGGGAGTTATGGTGTGGTTACATCTCAATAAGACAAATATCCAAGATCCAAGGAACAAGCTAAAACTCATGAGGTCAGTCCATTTGAAATTGTGCAGCAGGCTAAGTCACCTGACACGGGGACACGGGACACGAAAATACGAGAGTCCGACATGGACACGGTGACCCCCGGAATCAGGACACGTAGGATACGTTTTATATACATATATATATTTTTTAAAAATATATATTAAAATTTAAAAATATAGACATATAGATCCAAAAATATTTCGAAACTAGAACATTTACAAATATTTAGAAACTAGAACATTTACAAATATTCAATAGAAATTAGAATAAAAACACATTAATGATCATTGATTAGTAATTACACATTTGTCATTCACAAGTCACGATTCACAACACATTTGTCATTCACAAATCACAATGAGACACATAGATGCATGTCGGAACCATATTTCTCATTAAGTCGTCAAAATCAAAATGTATACAATGTACATATATGTTGGAATGCCACTAGGCATTGGCAAATGCCAAAATAGACTAAAGTCTAATAGTAAATACAAAAAGGGGTGGATCAAGATGGGAGAATCCCATATGTTAGTAGTCCTCCTCCATGCCTGAATCAACATCAACATACTCATCACTGCCCCTGCCCTGATCCTCATCCTCCTCCTCCTCCTCCTCCTCTCTGCCCATTTGATGACCTGCATCTCCTGCTGTGGAGGATGACCCCTCCATACGATCACTATCATCAAAAGTGACCGGCTCTAGCACTGGATCATTAAGATCCATGTTGGCTAATGCCAACTCAATACTGTTGTCCAAACCCATATCATCAGGAAAGACATCCCACATCTTTGTCTTTCCCTTCACCCACTCCTCCCTCTTCCTGTAAATAAGACGAAGGTTGGAAGTGCACATACACCATTGACTCTGCCCTGGACTGCTCAAGTCTGCTCTTCTTCACACTGTACAAGTTCCCATATGTGCTCCAATTCCTCTCACAACAAGAGGATGATGTAACTTGAGAGATGATCCTCAAGGCTAACTTCTGTAGAATAGGGGATGTTGCCCCATGAGTTGCCCACCAAGCATAGGGTTTCTTACCCCCCCTATCTCTAAGCACATCATAGCCTCCAAATCTCCCAGTGCTAGTGGAAAAATCTACAAAGCCCTCCTCCGCCTCCTCAAGCATGTCGCTATCCTGAAATAGCCGTCTAAGTGCTATCTTCCTCCCATGTGCAATCTCTACATCCATGTGAGGAGGGACTCTGTGTGAGGCCCCCGATCCACCAGTGAGCCACTCCTGAGTGTAGAACTTGGGGTTCAAGGAGTGGGCCAAGCAATGCAAAGGTGTGCAATTCTTATCCCACCTGGAGATAAGAATATCCCAAATAATGGTCCATAAGTTCTCTGTTGATGTCCCATACTCGGGACGCTCATTCTCCATGACAATGGACCTCATGGACTCAATCATGGAATCCCACCCCTCATAAACCTCTGCTAGGATGGGCTGGTCCGTGTCTGCAAACTGCAACAAAGAAATGATGGGCTCCATGATCTTAATGCTAAGATCTACCGTGTCCCACCAACCATCATCTAACACCCTGTCCTTCACCTTTTGTGAAGCAGCCTGATCCGTCCTTCTCCAAAAAGACCAAAACTCTGAAATCACCATGGACCCAAGAGCGGTTTTGACCTCCCTCAAACTCTTCAGCATGATGAATGAGGAAGCAAACCGAGTATATGCAATCTTCAGCAATGAAAGCTGTGTGTACTGTTTGTAGATGGTGAGGGCATTTGTGTGGTTTTGTACAAAGTTACGGATATGGCGTGCATCCTCAATA
>LPNX010556444.1:10459-46541 GCA_001517045.1 Pseudotsuga menziesii
TTCGTTCCAAGATAGTTTGAACCATCTCAAAATACAATGGTGACCGTGCAACATTGAATGAGATGAAGTTGAGGTAGAAGAAAAATGCAATGGTAAGGTCTACCTCTTCTCGCGCCTCTTGTTGGAAAATCCTATCCATTGGACCACCTGTAGATTGCCTCTTTCTTGTTTGATAAGTATCTCCACGCTCATGAATGCTAGGTGGAAATGGAGTCTTGGTGCTAGAGGACTTCCTCAAAAATGGAAGAGGATCATCCTCTTTTTTCTTGCTTGCTGCTGCCACCTTCCCTAAGCCAACATTATCCTCTCTTTCCATATCCCTCCTTTGGTTAGCAGTCACCGCTTTGCATGAAGAAATCCCACAAGAAGGAAGGGCCAACAAATGGCCCTTAACCCGGAAATATGTGCTCATGAACTCATGGTTGCAAAAATTGCATCTCCAATACACATTGCCTCCCCCACCAAGCTTTGCCCCGGGCCCATCTTTCCTTGTCACATACTTCCACAAAGGGTATTTTTTTTCTTCTGCTTGTTGTCTTGCTAAAAAAGGGTTATATGGAGCATGAACTCCACTAGCAGCCGATGGAGCACTTGACGAAGGAGGAGAACCAGTTGTGCTTGGTGGAATAGGAGGGGAGGCCCTAGATGGTGCATTTCTCCCTTTCCTTTGACCCCTACCTCCTGCCCTAGCTGATTGAGACATTCCTTTTCTTGTGTGATGGTTGAGCTTGCAATCCTCTCCACAAATCCACCGGAATGCACTTGGAACCGCTTGGAAACAATGGATAGCCTTCAAATCTCCTTCAAAACTCCTTCACTTGCACATAAAACTCACTCTCAATCAATTGCTTCCTTTCAAATGACAAAATAAAAGACAAAAAATTGAATTTAAGCAAACAGCGCTGTCTTTTTCCGCCGGTCACGTGTCCTGTTTTCGGGATTCGTGTCCGGTTTTCGGGACACGATTCATTTTCGTGTCCGATTCGATGGATTCGCGTGTCCGGTTTTAGGATTTGACTGAAAGTCGAATCGGGCTTGTGTCGGACACGAATCGTGTCCGATTCGTTCCCCACGGGACACAGGGGGGCTAGAGGACGAATCCGGTTTCTTAGGCAGCAGGTGTGGTAAAATGTTTTTCGATTGGAGTTGCCAACCTATATGAGCATCTGTTTTGTTGTCAATACAAAGACTTGAAGCTTTTTTATCCTTCCATGCTTGACGAAGGGAAGGAAGAGTTTCTAGTGTTACCAGACATGGAAAACTTAGTGCCATATGTGCAGACTGAGTTGGAACAAGACGCTGTGTTGCAAAGAAAGCTTTGTGAACCTTGCAGAAGTAGACACGAGTTGTTGAGAATTGGTTTGAAGGGCCAAGTTCTTGCAAAATCAAATGGGGCATCTCCTATAGGAGGTGAGTTCTTAAGATCTGATAAGTTTTTCGAGACCAAAAACTCCAAAAATGGGAGGTTTGATCTGAAATTGGATTGATTAGAAGAAGACTTGTGATAGATTGGAGGCAGAATTGACTGGGGAAGTTGATTGGACCATGTCCACTAATTGATAGAGGAAAATCGATTAGAGAGGATCGGCAATAAAGGAAGTCGACTAGAGTCTTTGGCTATTCAAGCAGTGTATCATCGATCATAGAGAGCTTGATCAACATCACAACTTTCATATTTTTTTCACCATCGTCAGCTTGAGCATCCTCTTGTATTGTACTTCACACCTCCTTTCCCTATACAAACCTGTCCAAGCATTTGTACTGAAAAATTGCAAGCATTCTCCTCATTGTGGCTCTGATACCAGAGACACACAAGAGTAGACAGGGATACACATAAGAATGAGATAAATTGTTAGCGGAACTATTCAATCAATGCGGACAAAGATTTAACTCCCTAGTTCGAATGGTTTGAATCTAGAACAAAAGAGACATAACACAAACCTTTTCTAGATCAATTAAATTGCTTAAGCATGGAGAAGGAACATACCTTTTTACTGATGGTTGTCCTTGCTGATCTGAGGCCTTTTCCAATCTTGTTCTTCAGCTTGAATGGATAGTCCTGTAAAAGATTCAAGACGAGGAAGAGTGAAAGCTACAAGATAATTTAATCAATTTAAGCAAATGACCAAGGAGAAATGTGGTGAATGGAAATAAACATCATTCATGAGAAAGGAAATGCATTAATGTATTAGCTAAGAGGAAAGAATTACAACCAAAGCCTTGGTGTTGAAGATCCTTCTAATGAACTTTTGCTTCAAAGAACCACCTTGTTTCAAAAGGATGAGAAAGACTCAAGAAAACTCTAGCAGTATTCCACCAGCATCTAGCTACTTTGTTTCTTCATGCCTCACCCATGGGGGGTGAGCTTGTATCTATAGCACAAGATTGATAGTTGGGAGATGAAGGATAAGGGGAGACAGTTAAGGGAAGATCCCACTAGGTAAGCAATTTGGTCGAGATCCATCCTAGTCGGTAGGGATAAGCCTCCATGAGAGCTTCTTTCTAGAAGTCTCTCGAAACTTCTCTTTTTTCCTTCGAACAGATAGTGCCACACCCTGCTAAAGAGAAACTTGCAATAATAAGGGGTGTCGCAGCCTGAATGAAGGCATCATGCAAAAATGTCTCAAGTTGTCAGAAGGCAACCTGCGACAATAAGAAATGTTGTAGGTTGTCAGTGAACAAGTTGCAACAATGCTACTAAATCACCTGTTTGGAGGGCAGAACTTCATGACTCTCATCTTCTAGGCAAATTTGGCATAAGTACTTTAGGGATTAAGGCAGGTTCAAAGGCATATGGTTAATTATCGTGGAGATGAGGAAATTTCCGTGTAATAGAAAAATTCGGCTTGAGCATCCTCATCTATTGTACTTCGCACCTTCTTTCCCTATACAAACCTGTCTAAGCATTTGTACTGAAAATTGCAAGCATTCTCCTCAATGTGGCTTTGATACCACACACACAAGGGTAGACAAAGATACACATAAGAATAGAGAAATTGGATTGATTCATTATTGTGTGATGCAATGTTACTTTACATAGTGGGAGAGAAGGGGAGTCGTTATGTGACTTTTAACCATAGTAGCATAATTCAGCCGTACTGGACTTTCTTGTACGGAAATTCGGAAGGACTTCAAAAATCGCCGAATATTCAGCATAATACAGATACAATAAATTTGCATACATTTTTGGCACAGATTATAAAATAAGAATGATTTAAATTTTGTCTTTTTATGTTTAATTTTGCCCATAATCGGTTTAAAATTAGTTTTAGATTTTAAAAGTTTTAAGTTTAAAATTTATAATATATATTTTGTTTTATACTTTAGTTATAAATATCAAATATTAGATTAGTTTTATATTAGGTTTATTTTGTAATATAAATATAAAGTTTAGTAACTAGTTATACTAGGGTAATAATTTTTGGAATATATTATTAGAATTGGTTTATAGTTTTATAATTTATTTTTGGCAGTTTAATTATTAAATATTTTTATAATTAAATTTATAAATACATTATTAGATAATTCTCCCCTCTTGAAGACTATATATAGACGTTTTAATGTTTTCTTTGATTTTCTGTGATGGGAAGTATATAATATAGACTGTATTTGATGGGGAAAATGGCCCATGAGAGCCTTTTGCCTGTCAAATTCCAACACTGCATGCAAATATTGAATGGTTTATATATATTTTAAAAAATTTTAAACTTTGAAAAATAAGTTTTTAAAATCTATAGGCAACCTACTCTCCTATTTTTTCTTTTCTGTACTAGATTCTATTTTTTCTTTTCTATACTAGATTTTTTTGTTAAGTATTTTTTCCATATCGAATCGAATTTGAATCTGTACCTAATATTTTAATGACTACATGAATTACATCATTTTATTGTAAAAACCTCAATTAAGATTCTATTACATATTTATGACCTCTATCTATAACAAATATGCACCTCAGAATCTCGTTGCTATTGTTCTTCTTGATCTGCTTTAGAATCTGTTGGATTGTGTTTCCTATTGAAGAGATCTGGTGCTGGATCAGATTGGTATGTGCTTGGTATTTATCAGTCTTTAGGGAGTCTTCTTTGTGGCCCTTAGAAGTCGGAACCTCGGTTTCTTCTTTGTCCCCTGTATTTCTTTCTGATTCTTCTGCTAAGGATTTGGAGGGATTTTGCTCTGGGGGTGTCTGGTCTTTCTTTCTGCTCTATTCTCTTCTCAGTCTTATCGATCTCCTCCAAATCATTTCAAATTTTCCTTTTTTAATCTTCTTGCTCCTCGCATCTCCGGTTTAGGCCTTTTGTCACAATCATTCACAAAATGATCATAGTTGTGAGTCGTGACAGCAGTTATATTCAAAGGGGATCTACTTGTAATCCAATTTTTTTAATACACTCGAGATCCACGATGTTATTTTGATTGTTTCTGGCAGTTCTTTTTCCAGATCAACCTCTATGATGATATTTGCACAAGACTAATTTCTCTCTGGATTTCCTAATTTGTTACCAATCAGCATCATGACCTCTTTATTCCAGACATCCAAAGGCAGAAAAGGCAGTTGAATCCAATTAGGAACTGTAGCTTGTACTTTTTCCAAGGGGTCAAAGATCATGCTCCATTTGTTGAGGTAGAGGCTGTTTGTTTTTGAAACCAAGGATCTGCTTTTAAAAATTATCTCTGTATTCCTTGTTGGTGAAAACCATAACATAAAAAACTTCCACTTGACAGAACCTCTATACTTCCTTTAAAGTATTGGAGTCCACGTTTTTGCAAGCCAATGATCCAGATATTTTTTAAGTGGGCCAGGTGCCAATGAATTTTTCAACTAGCGATATCTCCTTAAGAGAAACTCCCGAGGTCTGACCAGACCACAAGGAAGATCTACCGCAGGGACTTCATTCCATGTCTTCACTGACCATACGGATTCCCACATCATTGGGTTTTTCCCTATTTGGATTCACATTCAATCAGATGTTTAAAGATGGAAAGAGGATCAAACTGATAATGAGAAGGTTCTTCAGAGGCCTCTTTGTCTGAAAGAGGGGAGTGGGAGCTCCCCCTGTTGATTGGTTGTGGATGCAGATAAATGACGGTAAAAAAAATCTGATACAAACCCTAACAGAGCAACCATATCATACAATGCAATGCTCATATTATTAAAAGCTTCTAGGTAAATACTTTACAGGAGAACTGATACTCTTTTTAATAGAAAGGCCAAGATAAATAGATGCCAACCAAAAAAAGAAGCAAGGAAAGAAATGCTGAAAAGCACCATAGAAGATATTTTAAAAAATGTAAATGTTTGGAAGGTCTCTAAAACTTTCAAATGTCTGATTCGGAAGCTTCAAATGAGGTCTCGAAAGATAATTTTTGGATGAAAAGAGCTGGCATCACGTTTTCAATATCTGATATGTATGCCAAGGATTTGGCCTGTAATTACTAATAACTCAGAAAATTAGTAAAATCATTTTTTATATAACAAAAGTACTACTGGTGAAATGGGCTTATGGTTTGAGAGGCATTTGCAATTCGACACTAAAACTTTGCTAGCGAGGAGATGCTAGAACCGTGAAATGCTTCAAGATGCGCTTCACCGTATAGTTGCACAAGTAGCAGCTAATAGCCTCATACTCTAAAGCAACAGTTGATTTGATTTCAAGTTAGACAAAAATACACATTTACCGTCGTGACTCCAATAGCCATCAAACCCACCAAGTTCACACCATGAAATTATTTTTGGACTGGATTAAGATGAAACCTACCATTTTTAACTAGATTGTGCATCAGAATTAAAGGGAGAACATGTTAGCTACATGACTCAATCTTAATTTTCAACTCAGTACATGTTATTATATTATAGGGAGAGCATCCAAGTACAGAGAAACTGTGACTGTTAAGTTCATCACAGTGCTTTTAAGAGTTACCTGTTTATGTTTTGGTTGAATTGGCTGAGTGGCTGATACGTGCAGATTTTATTTCTGCTGCTTGAGTTAACGTTCTGAACAAAAACAATGCCCCTGGTAAGTTTCCTTTACACTTGAGTAGTTCTTGAACTTTGTGTTAATCATTGAAAGAAAGTTATAGAAGAACGTGAATGCATTCTGCTTAAAGATGTCTGTTCGTCATAAATAAGCTTGAGCATCGTCTCACTTTATTGTCATTGTTTTTCTTACTGTATTAGTACAACCTAAACATTCATTTCTGCTCTTTGCTTAGATCATTTCCTGCTTTTTTGTTTTATGCTGAAGTGATTTCCATGGTAAAATCAAATTTTACCATATCTTCAGTTTCGAGTGAAACAGATGAGGAATTCTGCCATAGGAAAGCATGAGATTAATTATGTGATTTTAAATAGACATTTGGTGCTAGTACTCTCTTGATGATTGCAAGACTGGCTTTTATTTACTGGTAGTTTTATTTTATTTTTCGGTGAGATTTGAATTACTGAATTAAAGTGTGTTCTGAACAGATGCAGCCCTCAGCTGAATGCTGGAGCATGTGAAGATGCTTTGTAAAGCTTTCATTTCCTTTTTTTATACCTTTATCCTGTGATTGAGCCATCTCTTTGTTTGGTCTTTTTCCTGTAATTAGTAGCTACACCATATGTATTATATCTTATATGGAAATTTGAGTGGCACTCTATCTCTCTTGGTTTACGTCTCTCCTAAATCGGCTTTCATGTACTTTAGGCTTGTATCTCTGGTTGATATTGCCCTATGTTTATCTGAAATAAACATTGGACATTGGGCTTTCTAGGACTTGAATCAATGGACCAACCGTTATGTTGATGTTAGGCTATTAGCAGATGCCAGGAAATTTGTATAAAACAATTTTATATTTGGAAGTTTGTTTAGTTTGTATCTTTGGTTGATATTGCCCTATGCTTATCTGAAATAAACATTGGACATTTGGCTTTTTAGGACTTGAATCAATGGACCAAGCGTTATGTTGATGTTAGGCTATTAGCAGATGCCAGGAAATTTGTATAAACCAATTTTATATTTGGAAGTTTGTTTAGTTTCTATATCTGTTTCATTCTGACAGATTGCTGTCAGTAATTAGTGTAACTGCTTGTAATGAGGTTTAGCTACAGCCTCTATTTTTGTAAACTTTCCAGTTGTTGAAATCTTTTTAACTCGGGATATCTGGATCTTTGCGTGATGGGTTTATCACTTTTTTTCTTGCTAGATGATAAGAGTAACGTTATCCTATGTTTCTGTATTGTTTTCTCTGATGGAGTTTGGTAAAGTGACTTCAAGCAGAACAATTTATAAACTTTTCTAACTGACAAGAAAAACTACAAAAATCTCTAAGAGGCAAATTAAATTCTTCCATCCTTTTGTTTTTCATTAGTGAAAAGCTGAAAGTTGTTATGGAAATTTTGTTCTTATTTTGACAAATTGCCTAGAACAATTGTATATAGTGAAAGGCTGAAAGCTGTTAAGGAGTTTTTGTTCTTATTTTGACAAATTGGCTAGAATAATTATATACTGAACCACACCAGGCATGGTCCACACCTGGCACTTACCATGCCTGATGTGCACAATGTTCCTGTTGCCTATGATGTAAATAAAATCCATGCATGTTTTGAATTTTATTGGAGCTTAACAACTTATTTTGACAAATTGCCTAGAATAATTATATACTGAACCACCACAACTGGCACTTACCATGCATGATGTGCATAATGTTCCTGTTGCCTATGATGTAAATAAAATCCATGCGTGTTCTGAATTTTATTGGAGCTTACGAACGTTTGAATTCTATTAGTAGCCATATAAGATTTGATAGGAGATTTGAGTTTCAGCTAAAGCTGAACAATGGGAGATGGGACAAATATTGAATGCTAAATGCCACCAAAGAGATGGAGAAAACCATGAGATTTAGAGATTTTGTTAAAATAGTTGGGAATCAGTAACTCTGAATGGTTTGATAGGAGATTTGAGTTTCAGCTAAAGCTGAACAATGGGAGATGGGACAAATATTGAATGCTAAATGCCACCAAAGAGATGGAGAAAACCATGAGATTTAGAGATTTTGTTAAAATAGTTGGGAATCAGTAACTCTGAATGGTGTTACTTATTTGCTACAAACAAAACATGCTATAAATTTACCTTTTGTTTGCTTTGCTCTATAAGAGTGGGTAACCCACTATGATGTGAATTGATATCATCTAATGGTGTTATTTGCCACAAACAAAACATGCTATAAATTTTCCTTTTCTTTGCTTTGCTCTATTAGAGTGGGTAACCCAGTATGATGTGAATTGACATCATCTCAGGAGATATGTTCAGTTGTAATGTGTGATTTCAATTTTAAAATAACAAGTTACTTAAAGAACACTTTGTCTACCTATTATATTATAAAAAAGCATGTATTTTTAATAACAAATTGTTAAACAGTCTAGAATGTTTGGATGCAATTGAGGACACTAATTGGAATAATTGATGAAAACATTCATATTATAATATATAAAGATGCACGATGGTAAATATGTATTCCTCTTTCTTTTAAAAAAAAATATTGACATGATACATCAAACTCCTAAATTATGAAAAAATACGCCATAAACACTATTATTGAATGAGCTTCAAATTATTTAAATCACTTTAAAAACAGAAATCCATATTTAGAAGAAAAAACTATTTACTATTTAAATTATTTCAAAAACAAAAACATTTATTTCAGTAAAAGTGTGAAGATATTTACATTTCTCATTCTGTAATATATGCAAATGATAAGATAAATACTGTTTTATTTTTTTAAAGAGTGTTAAACAAGTCTATAATAATATGAATAATTTAATTTAAGTTCTTACTTTAGTTAGATGTTAAATTGGCGTATGAGACCCTTTATTTGGGGGACAAGGTTCATTTTTGCACAAGTTCTTTCATTTAGTACAAGGACAATGCAGCTTGGTGTGGTGAACATGTTTCCACAAAATTTGACCATATGATTGGGAAACTTAGCCTCAATGCCAGAGACCAGTTCTCTAAAGTATTTGAGTACCCTTGAGCCAAAACAAACCTAGCAATGAAACATTTACTTTAATAAAATACTCATTTATTCAAGTATTGACTTGAAAGAACTTGGTAGCATTCAATGATAAAATAAACAAAATGTAAAAAATATTGACATAATTAGGACCAATTATGCATTCTATGGCTACGAGATTCTTGCCAATTGTGTGTGGTAGAGGATGTGGGGGCATGGGTTGAGCTAGAAGGGAGATTCACAAGGCATTTGGAGCATTAAAATTGTTAATGTTGTTGCATAGGTAGGGGGTGAATCAATGAGTCGATTGAAGCCACTATTGATGAGGCGGTAGAGCCTCAATCAAACATTGAAGATTACAAGCAAAAGCAATTTATGGCAATGGCTAAGCAACATATGGTGGATGAGGACAAGATATATTATCTTAAGGAGAAACCAAAACTAGACGTCGGGGATCTATTTTGGAGTGATTATGATTTTCTGCAAGATATCCAATGGCTTTAAAAGCCATTGGTGATAAGACTATATACAACATTCTAGGGTTTATGTTGTTTGTTGTGATTTACCATTTAGGGGGAGCATATATGCTAATCTTGGGATTATATCTGATAACTTTGAGGTCGGATAAATTTATTTTAAGCATGGTTTAGCCTTGGCCAACAACATTGCATTATATGGGATTTATGTTTCCCAATGCATAGGCTACAGGTTCAATTTTGTGGAGTATTGTGAACAAACCAATATCGAAACCCTTTTTTGCTTTTAGATCATGGTTAAAACCCTCAATGAGAGCTTAATGGTTTTATGGGTGCATGATACCAGTCTTGTAGTTGAAAAAAAATTCAAGTTTGGGCATAATCATGGGAATACTTGTTGCCCAACAATGGCTTTATATATGTGGGTCAACTATTGGAGGGTTTCACTAAATTATCTAAAGAAAACATCAATAAGGATTCAATTGTTATAATTGTGCAATGTTTATAAGGAAGAGCAATGGGGGATGGGGGAGCCTCTTTTTTTTAAGCAAGTCTCATTTTCGGATGTTGTTAAATCCAAACTCATTCAGTAAGCAATGCACCCCCCATCAAGTCCAAGCCCTTAAATAGTAGAGAAAATTGATTAGGTTCCAAATCTAGAGGTTCTTCATTTGGGTGTTGAAGAGAGCAATGTTTATTATCAACACTATGTAGTTATATGCAAATTCAATGGATTTTGGCCTCATTCAACAAATGTGTATCAATGAATCTTTGCAAACTGGACCAAGATGTACGAGGTACATTGTTGTTCTAAAGGTTTTTATTATTCAATTGTTTTTAAGGACGACTATTTGAAGGTGATTAATGGGGCACCTTAGTCTTTGGGAAGAGCATGGCTCTTTATGACTCCATGGTTTCCTACTTTTGACCCAAATACATCGGTGGTATCCACAATGTCAATATGGTCATGACTTCCTAATTTTCCCTTCTACTTTTGGCATTCTTCTGCATTATGAAGTATTTGGAATTGCTATGAATATTTTTAAAAATAGACTCCGAGTGGGTGAATATGGGGTTGTATACCTATGCCCATATGTGTGTGGAGATTGATCTTAGTAAAGGTCTTGTAGATAAATTGACAATTGACAAATTGGAGATTGATTTTCCAATGTTGCATATGCCAACAAATTGGTCAACTTCAAGACTCTTGTCCTCTAGCTAGAGCTCACCCAAGAAAGTAAAAATGCCATCTTCCCAAAGTTGGCAACCATATATTACCCCATATCTAGATGATGAAGAGGAGTTGAAAGCAAAGGTTTCGACCCCCAAAGAGGTTGCAAAACATAATAATAATCTATTAGGAAAATAGAGTGCAAAGACAAAGAAGTTCATGGAGATTCAATAAATTTTCCAAAGGAGTTTGTTGCAAACGAGGCTCTCGTTGGAAGCATGAAAAGAACTCATGAGCCTAAAACCTCTGATTTGGATTAGGAGCAAGCACAGATCTAGAATGATGATGTATAGTTATCCCTTGTGAATACATTTACAGAGGTTTGCATAGAAGTTAACAAAAAGAAGGGGAAAAAGGGTGGATTGAGAAGCATGTTCCTCACTAGTTTGTGGTTCTGTTCTCATTGGTTTTGTGTGAAGCTATTGATAGTCTTGTATGATCATCCTTGTGGTTTTTGTTAAAAATGATCTTGAAACATCTGTATATTGTAATATCTTTTTATTGATGAAATTTTATGGTTTTTTTTTTGGAAAACAAATTGTAAGGGGTGAATTTAATGAGCTAAGAGAGGATGTGCAAGAGGGGGGAGAGATAGAGTGGAAGGAGTTTTGGACACAATTTCTTGCTCAATGTTGTGGCATGATGACATTTGCGTGTGGTAAGTGGTGATTAGTGTCGTGGCTAAAGGTGGTAGTGATTTGCTATTGTATAGAATCCAAAATATTTTTTCAAATTAAAAATACTATGAGTTGGTTCTCACACTTTTAAGTTTGCATAGTCTAAGACCACCTATTTCAAATTGTATTTAATTCACTCACCCAACTTTATTACATTGAATTTCATCATGTTTCGTCATTTTTAAAGAAATGTTTATATGTTGATGGGAAATTCTTTGATATATTCTCCAAAATATGATTTTGGACCAAAAATAATATCATTAGTTGGTTTTCACACCTTTATGTTTGCAGAATGTATTTGATCCACTTGCCAAACTCCATTTACATTGGATTTCATCATGTTTTGTCATTTTCAAAGGAAATTTTAAATTTCAAAAAGGAAAAATTTGATGATATATTTGCAAGAGCAGTAGTGCACCTTACATTGTAATTTAATAAAGGGATTCAAAGGGCACTTTTTTACACCTTGGAAAAAAGCGTAATTTTATTTCATCCAATGAGAAGACAATTACATTATGTAGATACATGTGTATTTTTGTTCAGTTGATAGCTCTTTGTAGAAAAAGACTTTATAAGTCTTCTATAAGTTCCACAAAATAACAAAAGACAGATAAACCGGTTACATAGCTATACTAAGTATGTTGCCATGTTCACATTGACAAGCTTTAACAACCTGTTCAAAAAAGAAATATATGCAAACTGTTCGAAACAATCCTATGTGCAAAAAAGATATCATGTTTTGTGTGTGTGTGTGTGTGTGTGTTTATTATAGCTGTAAATAAGAGATAGAATACTATTCATTCTATAAATGGTTTGTGGTAGTATTCTTGAGTGCTTCCCTCTTGATGGTCCTTTATCTTCCAAAGCCACATGGCCATCTGCAGCCCCTCCTTCGAGGCTTTGTCTGCCTCTTGGTTGTTAGCCCTGTAAACATGACGACATGAGAAGGAAACAAAGATCTTAGAACCTCTTTAATTGATGTTAAAATATTGGCAAGTCTTAGATTTCAGCATTGTTGTGTACATTTTGTCCAATTTATAACATTCATTGAGTCTCCAAAAACATTTAGGTTTCTACACCCTTTCTCTGTTGCAAAGATGAAGAGGAGTTTGAGGCTCATGAGTTCAACAAAATTGTAATTGCCTTCCCCTAATCCCACTACCAGCTCAAAGAAATGGGTCTCTAAAAGGAAAAAAAAGTGCCCCTCCCCCATAAGAATGATTTTGTGTTGCTCTATCAAAAAAACCCCAGGGCACAGTTTTGTCAAGTTCCTTTTCTAGAGCCTCCCTCTGTCTTGAAGCCCTGATATGTTGCGGGAACTCATAAAGAATGCCACAAGAGAGGCCTGCTGTAATTTCAAGTGTACAAGCTTTATCAATAAAAAATAGGTTGTTTCTCGAAAGCCATACACCCCAAATTACTAACGGAGGCAGAGCTACCAAATTTTCTTGAGTAGCCACCGTCCTCTAGTTCTCCCAAGCTTGAAGAATCGTAGTGTCCGCCCATCTGCAAGGAAAACCTAAAGACTTCGAACATTCTTTCTAGACTTCTTTGATAAAGGAACAATGCAAAAAAATATGGGAGACTGACTCACCATTAGACTTGCATAGCATACACCATCTAGTCCCCTGAAAGCTTCTTTTCTACAGATTGTCCCAGGTTGGAGCCTTGCTCTCCAGCACACACCACATAAAGAGCCTAGTTTTTTATGGACTTTTGATTTTCCACAGTTTCTTCCACCACCAGGCATGATCCCTTTGTAGGCCATCTGTACTAAGTTTTAAATAACCAACCTTTGGGGTGTAAATGCCAAGCGGGTCTATATCCTAGATAAGTTCATCCTCCCTGTCCCTTAACTGGATTTGTGCTTTAATCAGTTCTCCAATGTAACATGCCAATTCCCTTTCATTTAGCTCAGATAACCCATAAGAAGAAGCCGACCTCCATGATGGGAACTAGAGATTCTCCTGAACTGGTGTAGCTAATTGCAAGAGATAAAAGAAGCCTCTCTATCTTAGAGCCTCCACTGTGTGGCCTCGGAGCTTATTTTCAAAGGACACTATTGCAAACACTACTAAGATTAAATCTCCACAAAGGAAACTTGATGAATTCCACAAGGATGATGAGGATGAGGATGAGGATGCAATGGAGAGTAGGGAAAATTTTACGGATTAAATTCCCCACTTAGGATAATTTTCCATGTTTTTAACCAAAAAAAGTTTATTTTTTTCTAAAAACAATCCACCCAAATTATATAGGATAAAATTATTTACTCTAATACAAAATTGTATATAAACTGTGTAAAATATTTGGGAATTTAAATGTTTTTGCAAGACTCAACAAGATTTCTACACTTTAAGAGAAGTATGGATCCTTAAAAAATTTCCTAATGGAAAGAGCCATGTTCCAAGTTTGAAGACATTGGAAACTCTAATGAAAAACAACAAGGAAGAAAATAATTGGACATGTGCTTAGGGTCACAGGATCATGTTAAAAATGGGTTATGAGAGGGTGAAAGGTAGAAGTTTTGAGTATGTATATCAATAGGGGCCATGAAGAACATTGAAAATAGAGATCCCCATGGGTTTAGGGCTCGGTACAAGTTTAGACACCCTTACCATAGATGAGGTTGACTAATAGTCTACATTCTAACCCTGCCAAAAGCAAGGAAATGCATGTTAGCAATTATTTATACAATTGGGCCAAGAGACCATAGCATTAGGATCTAAAACCATTGGGACATATGATCCGACAAGGGAATAGAAACATGGTAATTCAACTTAGCATGGGAAACAACAAATTTCTCAATCAAATCCATAAGGCTAGTTCCTTTCATTAGAAACCTTGGTGGACCCCTTGATGATGGGGGGGATGGATACTCTGATATAGACTAAAAGGAAGGAAAGAAAAGAAAGAGAGAAAAAGAGGATGGTGGAGAAGGATCTAACCCTAAGAAGCTCAACTTAGGTGAGTTAGGGGATGATCCCAAAGAATTTGACCTGCCCTTATCTTTGAAAGCTTTCATTTCATCTTCCAGCATTGAAATTACTTACTTAGAGTCACAAATCCCCACCAGTCACTTCAACTTTGTCTCTATAGTTATCATTGATGACTTCCTCATGCTCTTGATAATTACACTTCCCAAACCTATAGGTCACAATCTCCACTATTTGGCTCAATCAAACCTTTGTTTTTTTTAATTCACTCACCCTAGTTGAAGAGGTTCAAGAAAAGAGGAAAACATTGGAAAATATGGTCTGATATACCCCTAATTGATGAGTCACCCACTTTCCCTAGGATGATTCCAAGTTATGTTCTGAAGACCACACACTTAACTTCACAGCCTTAGAGCCCTTTGTGTCCAAGCCCATATTTATATTGCATCCTAAAGATTGGAGAGTTGCTCACTTTAAGTAAAAAACCATCGACTTACCCTTTGAGGACAATTTAAAGATCTCTAAGGCTAATAATTTTTCCACTCTAACAAATACTTTAATGCAACTCAAGAGGGTGAGATGATGAAGTAGAGAGTGGTCACCATTTCAAATTAAATGTAATTTATGAAGGTCATCATGAAGGTTGTAGAATTAGTAAAGAAGAATATCAAGGCCACATTAGTAGGAAAACACCCCTAAGCAGCAAAAAAATGTGTTGTTGTATTTTTAGCGTAAAGACAAACTGATAGAACATATCAAGAATTTAGATAGTCGTCTTCCCCCCCCCAAAGATAACAGTTGATAAATGAGAATAAGTGATCGGAGGAAGAAGTTGAATACCTTAATACTAAGAATTCCCAACTTGTTATTAAGAATCAATTGCTTCTAAATCAGGTTAGAAAATTGCATAAGGCCCAATCTGATGCAAGATTTTTAAAGAAGGATCGGGAAGAACTACAAATATTAAAGGGAAACCATTTCCTCATCAAGTAGTGAGAGGCACTTGCCACTGCTATTATAAATGTGGATGTGGGGGCCTGACATCCATTGATCTTAAGAAAAAATCATATGAATCTACAAAAGGTTAGTGAAGCAGAAATAAAAATACTTTGACGTTGATGGTAAGGCATATAGGTTGTGAGAAAAACTATGCAAGAAGAATGAGGACCTCAAGTAGTAGAGGTAGAAGTTGGATGAAGCCCATAACATGTTGATAATTGTTAGAAATGAGCTAGCCAATGCATAGAAAGATAGAAGAGTGGAAATTAAGGTATGAGAATGCAATGGAACAAGCCAAGTTGAAGAAAAATATGGCTTCTATCAAGAGTGCCATCTTCGGCACTATCATCAAAGATTTCCCTAAGCTGAAAAAACAATTATGCGACTGTGGAAGTTGATTGGCATGTACTCTTGATTCTAAATGTATTTAGATGACACTAAAGAAGAAACAAAGAACAAATCCCTAATCTTCGATTATGTCTTGAAAGTAGTTCACAACAATACTGCTACAATGATCAAAGAAAAAGAAGCCCCCCCTCTCCCCTTGACATAAAGAGATTATGGATCACATTCAACCATTGGTGGCTATCATAACAATCATTAGCCACAAGACAAGGGAATTTCCTTAAGTTATTTTTTCATAGCAAACCAATTTGGATAAGGCCTTTAGGACCTTGCAAGGTGGGAGGATTTCCTCAAAAGAAACAAGCACATGCATAAGGAGGAGGAACCAAGGCTTTGACGAAGACCATAACTACATCATATGGTCAAGAATTTTCTAAGAAAGTGCAAAAATGATGAGAGATCCATTGTTGTATCAATTTTGTCGATTTCTCTAAGAATGATGGGTGAAATCATGAACCTAGGTGTCTATTCCATGAGAATCAACTTTCATAATCCGTATTTAAAACACTTTCGGACAAACTATTTTTTTTTTCGGGCGAACTATTTTACTTTTTCGGTTGAACAAATAAAAAAAACTTTCAAATGTTAAAACTAACGGGGAACCTCGTTATGCGGGCTTTCTAAGGATCGCCGAAAAAATAATGTCCGGTAGATACTTTTTCATTCGAACATTTTTTCGGCCGGACATTTGTTTGGCTGAAAGATGTTTTCGGACAAACAACCTTTCGGCCGAAAAAAGTTATATATATTTTAATCGATGCAGTTGTTTACAGTTTTGTCGTTTACAATTTTTCCCTCGTCTGCGGCATGATTTTTCCCTCACTTGCCTGCATGTGTTAGGCCTGCATGTGGATTGTTGGCCTGTCTACGTGTGTTAAGCTTGTCTGCAGAGTGTTGGATGGAGTATTAGGCCTTTCTGCAGAGTGTTGGATGGAGTATTAGGACTTTCTACGTGTGTTAGGTTGGAGTGTTGGCATGCATGTGTTAGGCCTGATTTTTCCCTCGCCTGCGTGTGTTAGGCCTGATTTTTCGCTCTCCTGTTTGTGTGTGTTAGGTGTGTCTGTGGAGTGTTGGACTTGTTGGCGTCCGTTAGTGGGCGTCTGTCTGTCGGCGTCCATTTGTGGGCGAGGAGGAGCATTGGTATGTCTGTGGTGCTTTGCGGCTTCGCGGTCTATCTGTGGGCGAGGAGGAGCGTTTGCATTGGTCTGTCTATGGGAGAGGAGGAGCATTGGCGTTGGTCTGTCTGTGGTGCTTTGTGGCTTCGTGGTGGTGGTACTGGAGGCTTTGTGGTGGTGCTGGAGGCTGCGTGGTGGGGGTGCGGTAGGCTTTGTGATGGTGAGGTAAGTACATTCCATTCACCATTCGATGTTTGATAATGTTATATTGAAAATGGTTTAATACCAAATATACCATATGCAAAACCATTTATAAACCTGCATCATTGCATTAACAAAAACTATAGTAGCAAACGATCACTATCTTCCCATTTCTGTTTCATTTTAATTCATGAATGAATAGTTTGAAATCTATTACTATATTATAGCTGCACAGAATAAAAACAAGTGTTTTGTACAAGAAACATCTTTATTATTCTTCTAAAAGAATTGGTTGAACTTTGAAATCCTATTTCATTATTCTACGTGCACGAAATAAATAGCAGTGTACATCTTTTTTTTTTTAAAGTGTGTTTGTGATGGTTTCTAGTTCAACAACAACTAAGTTCTTGGTGTATTTAATAATAAGTATGATCTGCTAGTGCGCGCTTTCTAGAATTCATGGAAGCCTTATAGTCCCTAATTAACCCCTCTTGCTGCTCCCTAATTAAAATTCTAGAAATGATTTTTCACATGGGGCCGATTTCATAAGTACCTACAGTTTGTTGTTTCATTACAACCATACAAAAAACCAGAGCATTCTCTGTTATGTTTGAAGCAAAACTGCCCTTTCGAGCAAAACTTGTAATCTGCCCTAAGAGCACAAAATTGTAAACTAGAGTCTGTAGACTGTCATCTGTGCGTAAAAGTATACTAGTGTTGATTTCATCTATTATTTATATTTGTGGCTATTTAAACCTTTGTAGATTCTTGTTCCTCTATGCATCCCCATAACTTGTTACTTGTGTCTCTTTAGTCTCTTACTGGGGAGGAAGGTTAGCCAAGTATTTTCCACAAGATTATCTAGATCCCAGGAGTAAATTTAGGAGAAACCACAAACTATACAATACCTAAACTTATGGGTAGAAGTTATGAAGTATTAGTGATGGCAACAATCATCAACACACATGAACTAGAGTTGTGCAAACAATCAACTAAAGATATGATGTCTTGAAACAACAATATTCAATAAAGAGGATTGGATACAACAAGGAGGAATGGATACCACAAAGTAATTTTAAGTACATATAATAGATCAAAATCCAGAATGCCCCTTTTATCAGTCACCTCCCCATCATTAGAGAATCTTTAATCTAACTTAAAGATTCTTAGAAAAATAAAAAAGTCCAATGAAAAGGACAATTATTTACCAAAAATCACGTGGAAATAATTCAGCTTAACATGATATGAATATAATTGAATTTTAGAAAAATCTAGAATGATTGTTTCCATGTTGGCATTACATATTTCAACAACAATGTGTTAAATAAGAATTTAGTGGTAATCATGTTTAGGATGTGTGGTCATGTGTTAGGACTGTGAACTAGGCATGCTAGCTAGTGTACGCCACATGTTAACTATAGTGAAAATGTGATCATTCCACAACCTTGATGCAATAATGTGACACACTTTGTTCACATTTGTGTTAAACTATTGTTGGCTCATGATTTTCCTTGAGTAGTTGCTAAAACACTAGGAACTAGATGTTGCACTAAAGTAGACACTGCACGAGTCCATGATATCAGTGCCAAGCCAAACCTTAAGAATTTCATTAGAACCTACACATAGAAAGAGCTTGAATCTGTTACTCCCCTAGGTTGTCAAAAATTCCCACGATATGTTCGTTTTCATCTAGTGTGCTTTAGTTTACAAATGAGACATATTTCCATGAAGTTTCTTCGAGGTAGATTATTTGGTTTGTCAAGGATAATTTCTTGCCATGACAACTATGAATAATGATATCATGATATTGTGCATATGCTTGGTTCAATATTCTAAGATATTGTATTTTTCTATCGTTCAATTGTACGTTCTATCAATTTATGTTGGTTGTTCATGTTACATAGTAGGTTGTTCCAACAAAGGTGTGCCTTGGAGCACTATTGACGAGCATATGTGAATATGCACGTAACGGGGAAGACAACCCAAACCGAGATCCTTAAAGCAGGTTCCAAGCTGTTTGAGATGGTTGCTTCCGACAGGTTTAAAGGCTCTGTTAGCTTGAAAGTCTAAAACTAAAACGAAGCTATTGTTAAATCTATCAAATACCTACAAATATACACAACAAACTTGTTAACAGATGTACAAAATTAAACTAGTTAATCTAATTACTAATGAATTATTAATATAATTAAATTAGTCTATGAATTAAATCTATGCAATTAATCTTAACTTATAATATAATAATCACAAAATTAATCAAATATTAACATGTTAAAATAATTACAAAATTGTATTACTAACAAATATACATTAATTACAAAAATCAAAGACTAATCTCACAGCAGTATAAATATTAAATTCTGATTTAATGAATTGTTAATAACATAATGAAAAGAAAAGAAATTGTGTTATTTTGCTGTAAGTTTAATCCTGAATGTGATTCACTGGCTGTTTTCCATAAAATAGTTTAAAGAAACAGCATATTAATCTATCCCCGATCTTATCCTCATCAAAAGTGAAAAGAATATTAAACCTGGAATCGAATTATGCTGATAGGAATACTGCATGAATACACTTGATAATATTTAAAGAAATTTAAACATTAACAAAACTATACAATAACCATTACATATTATATAAACAATGATATTGATCATTAATTAAATAACATGACATATCAGCAAGATCAAAAACATTAAAAATCGATAATCATACAAGACATGTATATTTGCAAAATTCTTTAGAGAATTATAACAAACATAGATAAAGTAGAAAAGAAATGACAAGACTAATAGATATCAAAACTATATGCCAAGTATACAAAATATAAACATATATTAAAAATATCACTAGTTTAACATATCGTAGCTGAAGACAGATAGCTGTCTAAAATCGCAGATAAATCAAACCACAGTCTTGTTGTCTCCTCTCCATCAACTATCGACCTCAGGCAGCAGTGTTTAGTTTACAAGAGAGAAATCTCTTCAACTTTGGAAGCCCCCACGTCCACCTCATTTTCCAGCAAATTCCAGTCTGCTTAAATAACCAAAAACGGAATCCAAATTAGGTTTTACACAGGTGAAATTTTGCCGGCCGCAACTGCAAAAATCGCGTCCAGAAAATCCCCGAAATCTCCCAGAATCCATCACTTTTTGGCAAAATCCTCCTGCATATAGCTAAATGGGTCCGTTCTGAGGAAAACCCATGTGGCGGATTTTTCAGATCTGTCTCCATTTGTTCACAACGTGGCCTGGAAAAACACCTGTTATTTGAAAACGCGTTTTTAATAACTGACAGAGAATAAAATTCGTCTCCTGGCAATTTCCAGAATCATAACAATCTCCTTAGCATCTGCACATGAAAAACAAAAAACCTAATAATAGGAAGAAGTGTAAACATAATTCAATCATGAGAAAATAAATAGCTTAACCAATGATCTTTCCAGCTCTTTTGGCGTTTTCAAAATCTGCGATTTGTTTCAATATGTGCAATTAAAACATTTCAGCATCTACAGGATATTTGTTTTATCATTATTAGCAATATAATAATCCATAGATTCGGCTGGTATCTCTCAAATCTCTACAATATCAGAGAACATATAGCTCGTTTAATATGAGGATGCCGTTGTGGATAAAACAAAATTCACAAACCTTTCCATTGAATTAATAGCTTCTTCAATCTTCATTGATAACCACGTGCCGTTATTCAAATAACCGGTGGATAAATTAGACAATAATCTTCAATAAAAAAGAAAAGTATGCTCATTTCTAAGCCTTTATAAAATTCACATTAATTCCTGGTGTTTTTGCAAATATGATAAAATTAAAATAAAGTGTTAATTATACCTAATTTTCTAGGTAAACATTTAAAAGATCAAAGAACTTTATTTATTATATTTATACAAAATAATTAAAAGATTTATTTATCTTGTATAAATAATAAAAAATAAATAAAGTCTATTAATTATAAATATACTTATTTGATCTTTATTTATTCAACACTTTTAATAATGTAGCAAAAATAATAAGATAGGCTTAATAAAATATTTTTCAAACTCTTAAATTGAATGCATGGTTTTATCTTTCAATATCCATCGTTAAATGAATAAGAATCGCCAAGTTGAATAATTGAATCAAAATTACCCATTTATAAGGTGTCATCAATACCATAATCAGCCTTCCAATTTCAAAACAAAACCACATAATTGAATGATAAATGATTGGATAAAAAATCACTACTAGGTTATGACCAATTATTAACACTTAACCACTCAAAATAATAATTTTAAAATAGTGATTTTGTCAACTAATCCATAGTTCGCAAAGGTTTCTTTAAAAACATTGAATTTCATGTTTCAATAGCTTCTGGAATGTTACCATTTCAATAGCTGTTAATTCTTTAGTTTTGCCATATGAAATTCAAACATTTCATCAAAAATAAAATACAATTTTATTTGATGAAATAATGTTTTTTAAAGGCTGTTGGGTAGGGGCACAACAAGCACCAACCCATGGGCATAAAACTTTGCATGGTGGAGACTTCATCACACCAAAGAGGCAGTCATCAAAGCCACTAAGCCAAATACTTTTGAGAGTAAAACCAAAGGTGTTGTCCATGTTCAACCCAAGGGGTAAAAATATCTTAAACATTATATCCATATAATAAATCTCACTTTGGTCTATACAATGAAATTTTTTGACCCCTTGCTCTAGCCTTAGCCTTGTAGGAACACTGAAGTAGCTCTAGTGCGTAACACACTCCATATGAATCAAAGTACATCAACAAAAATGATCTAAGTTCTTTCTTTCTTCCTCACCAACATTTCCACAAGATTAAAAACTTGATGTGGATTGATCGTATTATGTTTTATACACAATAAATATATTCAATTGTTTTTCCCTATCCTCAAAAACTTTCTATGGGCTAAACTACATTAGTTCTTTGATGCTTATTTCGATGTTTATAGGAGATATATAGTAGAGATGGTTCGAGACAATGTGGTCACTCATTCTTCGAGTCGAATACGCACAAAGACATTTGAGACAAGGATGCCTAATACCACACCTACATCTACTGAAAGACCTTCAAATGTTCGCTCTCGAAGATGGTCTGGATCATTTAGAGATTCTAGCGTATTATATCAAGAAACATTAGGTATGTGTTTGAAATTTATGCACATGCAAAATTAATGAGTATGCATGAATATTTATATTTGTTTCAATTCTTGTTCATTGATTTTACTAAGTTTCATTAGCATTTTTCTTTGTAGAGACACGTCGTAATAGATTGTCTCGTGAGAGTGGCCAAGCTTATGTGTCTAGTAGATTGTTTGATTCATCATCTCGTGACTGTTTTCCCTCTTCTAGTTGTTATTTTAGAGAACGTCCAATGGACCATCAACATTTTATTGGTAATATGTTACATATATATAATCTATTTAAATAAATTACGAATTTGCATGTGTATATATATGCTTGTGTCTTTATGTACTAAATTATACATGATTACATGTGTAAATGTAGAGGATTGTGGTTCTGCTGAGGGTTATAATGATGCATTCAGAGAAGCTGGGGGTGATGATGCATTCATAGAAAATGAGGGTTATGCATTTGGAGAAAATGAGGGTGGAGATGCTAAGGATGTTGCAAGGGACCAAGAGCAAGGTCATGCAAATGCTCGAAGAAAGGGTCAAGGTTGGCGAAGGGATACTTTTGAACAAGCACATGGTTGTCATCCCATGACCATTTATCCTTCAGATATACTCGATTCTCTTCCTTGGGAAAATGAAGAGATTTCTATCACCCTTGAACAATGTACAACCCACCATAAAAAATTGAGGGATGATTTCACTAGCTTGGAACTCCCAAATACTTTTGGAATCTTGAAAATACTCTTGGAATCTTTAGGCAAGTTTATTGGTGCCTATAGAGCTGTTGGGCCAACAACAAATTGTTTTATTAACTTGATGTGAATGCGAAGGGCTCAAGTGATGGGTCCTAATAGGTGGGTTGATGTAGAGAAGAGGGTATCAAAAGCAGATGCCATTTCAATGTTTAATTTTAAAGAATGACTGAAGTGGAAGATGTAAAAGGTGCAATATTTCAAGCACCCCGAGATTGCACACCATTTATATGATAGATTCTTGGCTGCCTATGGTAAATTGCCATGGAATGATGAAGTGCCACATTATTTTGCGATATTTTTTTATGCGGAGTTTTTTTTAAACATGAAGCCAGATTACACAGATGTGTCCAAATTTTACAGGGTTGGAAAAGGTAGGATGTATGAACGAGAAGGAGCCTATCGCGATCCATTGTTGCCTAAGCCTACACCTTGTTTGGTGCCTCAGCCATAGAGAGTTGTTGCTTTACGATCAGAGATGGAGGCGACCTCTTAGATTGGTCTAGAGGCTAGAACTGTCATAGGAGACAACTTACCATATGTTGTCGTGGGGGTTGATGTGGGCATGGATCGACATAGAGCACACACTCGTTCTCATGCACATTTTTATTATAAAACAGACAGTGAGGTAGATTCAATGAGCCTTGAAGATTCCAAGGCATATGCAAAACATTGTTGAGATGGATTGTTTGATTTACTCCATCGCAAGGAAGGAGGGAGGGGGGAGGTATGTGAGAACTTTTATGTTATCCTCATAATTGTTAAATCATGTTTTGTTAGTTTATCTAAATATATAATGAACTCATTTGAATTGCAGTTCACCCAAATGTTGGATGAACGTGATTTTATGGTCGACTCTAGTGTTAACCTAGGGCCATTGGAAGAGGTACATTTGCATAAATATCTATAAACTTATATGTTCTTATTATTGTCATGACACTTTTTTCCAAGTTTGAAATTTTGTTTGTGATCATAAATTCCGATCCCTTCGCCTAGGACCATGGGTATTGGGCCCCTCTCATCATCAATATTGGGAGACATTCCTAGTGTCTCCCAAGATTTGGAGGTAAATCAAGCACCTTTCAAATGTTTTAGTAATGGTTAAAAACAATTGACATTTTATTTAAATTACATGTTTCAAATGTTTAAGTAATGATATTTTAATTGTAGGTGGGTAAACGTATTGTGCAACCTTCCATGGGTGTGTATGTGGTGACCTCTTTGGGTGTGGGGCTCATTGAGGTATATTTATTCATTTTTATTATTTTAACTTCAAATTGTATTTTTATTAAAGTTTATTTACAGTATAAAATTTATATCTTGAAGGTTAATTATATGTTGCATGTGTTATATAGGTCAATCGCCAGGAGAATGTGGAGAGTGATATCCATACAATGGATATTACATAGTTATATATGTTTTTATACATGTGAACTTGTTGATTTGACATATTCCATGTCAAAAAAACTTTCAACTTATCCATTTAACTTATATATTTTAAACATATATATAATTTTGGACCATTCATATATATGTGGTTTTACAATTTTGGACCATTCATATATATATATAGTTTTTGGTTTTAAATGATTTAATTTCGTCAATTTTGTTTAAATGATTTAATTTGGTCATGCGATACATAGATTAATGTCTTTGATGTTAACATACATAGATTTTTCTAAAGAACCACTTTATGAATGTTAGGAATGTTCAATATGTTAGTTGATGTTTATATACAATATGTTGTACTCGTGTTTAAATGAATTTCAATCATAAGTAATGTTCAATATACAATGCTCTTTATGAATGTTTTCAATCATTTCTAGGTGGAATAATATATTTATGATATCCATCTGAATTTTCAATAAAATGCACTTTTGGAATGAACTAGTTAGGAATGTTTTCAATGATTTAAGTGGAATAATATATGATATCGTTTGAATATTCATTAAAATGCATTTTAGGAATGTTTTAAATCATAAAGAATGTTAGTTATGAATGTTTGTATGTTATGAATTTATATATGCATAGATTTTTCTAAAGAACCACTTTAGGAATGTTAGGAATGTTCAATATGTTAGTTGATGTTTATATACAATATAATATACTTGTGTTTAAATGGTTTTCAATCATTAGTAATGTTCAATATTTAATGCTCTTTAGGAATGTTTTCCATTATTTGTAGGTGGAATAATATATGATAGATTTGTATAATTTTCAATAAAATGCATTTAAGGAATGTTTCCAATCACTATGAATGTTCAATAAAAGGCACTTTAAGAATGTTAGTTATGAATGTTTTCAATCATTTTGGTGGAATAGTATATAATAGCTGCAGAATAATCATTAAAATGCAGTTTATGAATTTTTTTTCAATTATAAGGAATGTTCAATAAAAGGATGAATGGATTTACACCCACATTCATGATTTCACCCATTAGGAACGTTCAATATGTTAATTGGTGTTTATATACAATATGTTGTACTTGTGTCTAAATGATATTTAATCACTAGTAATGTTCAATATTTAGTACTTGTGTCTAGATATTTAATAATATTTAGTTAGTCATATTTAGTAACATAAAATCATTTAGTACTTGTGTCTAAATGATTTTTAATAATTAGTAATGTTCAATATTTAATTATTAGTAATGATTTAGTCATTAATAATGTATATTTTCTAATAATTCTACATAGTTATTAGAACCCTGGCCTAGGCTTGCTTTAAATTTTAGGATGCCCATTTCAAAATGATGTAGAGTATCTCTAGCATTACTGTAATCATGTGGTCCTTTCATAGTTCCAACAAAAAATCCATAGGATTTTGGTTTGTTAATATAAATCTTGTAATTGTTGTGGTTTGATAAATATGATATGTGTATAATTTTCAATAAAATGCACTTTACGAATGTTTCCAATAAAATGCACTTTATGAATGTTTTCAATAAAATGGACTTTGGAATGGACTAGTTAGGAATGTTTTCAATGATTTAAGTAAGTGGAATAATATATGATAACTGTTGAATATTCATTAAAATGCATTTTATGAATGTTTTCAATCATAAAGAATGTTAGTTATGGATGTTTGTATGTTATGAATTTATGATGTTTATATACAATATGCTATGCTTGTGTCTAAATGACATTTAATCATTAGTAATGTTCAATATTTAATGCTCTAGTAATGTTCAATATTTAGTACTTGTGTGTAAATTATTTTTAATCATTAGTAATGTTCAATATTTAATCATTAGTAATGATTTTTAATATTTAGTAATGTTAATATTGAATGTTTGTATGTAATGAATTTATACAATTGTGCATGTATCAATTTCGTTATATTATTAATATAGATCATTTTGATGTACATATGTTGAACAATCCAAGAACAATATATCATATAATTTACATCAATTTGATATATACATACGCTAAACAATCTAAGAACAATGAGCTATAAGCTCAACAATGCAAGAACAGTTTTATAAGTTTCCTCAATTCGATGGACATAAGATCAACAATATAAGAACTTGATATCATATTTAAGTAAAATAATCAATTTGACATGTACATAAGCTCAGCAATCTAATCTAATAGTCTATCATATTTAAGTTTAAAAAAGGCATAGATCTCATAATTTGACAATTTCATAATGAATGTGCTTAAAAAATCATCAAAACAATATACCTGAGAACTTATCAATAATCACTCTATTTGAGTGTCACAATTATAAAACCAATGAAGATGTCCTTCGTGTAAAAGGTATGTATCATGTTCAACATGATTCAAATTAGAAACAAGATCTTAAAGGAATGACATCTTCAATTATTATTTCATGATCAACTTTTGACATCTTCCATCTTCTAGCTTTCAATTTTTTATTTGATTTAACTTCTATCAACTTTATGTGAGCTGCGCATACCAAATGACTATATTGGCAACATATGACATCATATTGATAGTCTTTAAAGTGAGCGTCCCTTTCAGTTTGATATGTTTCTTGAAAAAAATAACATTTTAATAGAATTGACCCTCTTTCTTATATAAAACCTCTCTTATTATAGTCCTCCAATAATTTCATCTTTCCCTATGTGCATCACATCAAATAATATCTCACATTTTCATTGTTATCTATGGGTGCAACCACAACAAATACATCTCCTACGCATAATTAAAAACATTGAATTTGTCAAATTCATCTTCATTAAATCAAACCATTTTCATTCATTGTAAAAAAATAGAAAATTTTAGTAAAGTATACATAAAATTACCTTCTCTAACCAGATTGGAAATTATATCACCATCAGTTGATGTTGCAATGTTCTCTAATTCCAATTCTTCAAATATTGCGAGTGGCATTTTTCCTTTTAAATTAATTTCATTGTGTTTCCAAGGTTTTGATTGAGTGTAAATCTCGAGTTCCATGAATAGTGCTAGCATCATATGGGCTTGATCTGTCTATATCTTGGATTCCAATATGCCAAAAAAATTTCCCAACATAATAAATTTTACATGTACATGTGAATAAAATGTTAGTAGATGTACATATTAAAGTCATTCTAAGTTGAATAATTCTGTTTTGAAAACAGAGTTCATACCTGCGCACATCTTTTGATTGTTGATTGTAATCATGGATGAGATTTAAACAACACCGTTGAACAACTTGATTAGCACACACAAATCGATCGCTAGAATGGTTCATTTGATACCTTCGAAGTGCTCGTTTTACACACACCCCGACACCATCGTGCTCCCCTTTTGCATGACCAGTTTAAAAACCAACGATGTTTAATATTTGTTTTTTTATGAAGGTGACATATCCAGAAGAATGATCATGAAGATTTAAATTCCCTTGCACATCCATCTAACCATATCCAATGTTCATTCATTACAACTCCACGTGTTTTCAATGAACCATAAATAATATCAAAACAATGTTGTACATAATGTGTATCATGCGTGTGGTCATCACTGATATAGAAATGGTATTCCTTAATCACATGTCGATTGTAATTCGTGCTTTCTATATCATCAACATTTTGTTGAGCATGTCTATATAGAACATGGACAAATATAGAAACTTGGTCAGAATGATAATATTCACTCTGTATTTCTTTTTGTGCTTCAGATGTGTAATTCTCTGCGAAATCAACCACAGAAAAAATAGTCCCCTATGGAAAAACATCACGTGATTGTTTGAATTGCAAGTCTTTCCATCGTGCTCTATGTGAATGTTTTATGTATTTATAAATTTCTTTTTCAAACTTCTTCAAAAACTTTGTAACACTGATTTTATCTTCTTGTAAATCTATCCTTTTCAAAAGAGCGTTTGAAGAACTTGTAGAATTGTGGGAATAAGTGACATATTCATATCTCTTCCAATAAACTATGATATTTGACAATGACTGATCATTAATATCAATAGGATATTTATGGTGGAATAAGCTAGATTTCCACAATTATCACATTTCTTTCCACTGACACATCTTTTGTTGTAAAAAATCTCGTGACTATCTCTTTCACATAGAATTTCAGATATAAAAGCACGAATTATGGAAGGAGGTGAATTCAACCAAAATGTTTTGCCAAACCGAAGGAATGTGTCATAATATAATTCAAACTCAACATGATAGTGACAACAATATGTGTCACTAATAGTGATAGGTCTAACATTCTATGGCTTCTATTGTACAAATGTATTGATTGATAGATTCAATTCACTGTGTTCATCTTTGAATTTATTGAACAATTGTATTTGAGTCATCTCCAATATATGTTTTGGATGGATTTCATACTGATTTCGAGATATTCTGTGTTGTATCACGTCTCTTGCATTTGGTGAAACACGAGAATTTGCCACCCAATATCCATGCATCATAGCTTTAACACTTTCACCGACCCTATCTTTATAGGGTTGTCTACAAATAATTGCCCAACAAGCAAGCTCATCATTTGCATTTATTTGTAATCGAATTTTTTTATATTTGTACAATGTTTTCCGCGAAGTTTCGATAACCTTTGCGATCTACGTTGTCAAACGTTTTTGTCTAGTACTAAATGAAATAATCGTTGTTTGTATTATTCTACGTGCAGCACTAGTATCTTTCTTTCTGGATTTTCCAATCATTTTTATTGCATTGGCTATAATTTCAAACACATTTTGCTTCACCTTTGAATCTTTTGTCTTCTTTTGAATACCCAAAAATGGCCAAGCTTCCTTCAACTTATTGGAGACTAAGAAACACCTCAAAATTTGAGCTTGTGTTGCCACTGATTCTTTTTCTAGAAATTGTTCATGCATCTTTTCAGCACAATATCGTACAATATGGTTAGGTTTCATGTTTCCAAATTTTTCTTTATCAACATTTTGTAACATGTCGTCGTCAATGATGAAGCCACCTATATATATTTCAATTTCAATTTCAATTTAGAATATTTTAAATATACTTAACTTGAATCATAAAAATATGGCTCATAATTATAATTATAATTACATCATTTAAAATCTTTTAATAACCTATATATATATATATATATATATATATATAACCTCTATTGGATTGAATATTTGTATTGTTTTGTGATTCTTCAATGTCTTCAACATTTGTATTTGCATTTGGAAATTATATTAAAAAATACATCATTTACAAAAACCAGTTACTGCATTTTAAACAAATTTACAATCATTATGTACATACCTGGTTCAATTTCTTCTTAAGTTTGATTTTGAACATTCATATCATAAACATTTTGATCCAAGCCTCTAGTTACATCATCATTAGCGATGTCTTCAATATTTGTATTCTTTTGTTTCTTTTTTTCATGCTATTTGAGTTTTTGCTTTTCATTATGTAAGGCATCATCATGAGTGCGATCACATTTCCTCTTTCGCGTTTTTTTGTTGCCCATGATTATTCAATGTATACTTTCAACTTAGAATAAATTTCCCTTGAGAGAATATTAATCATCAAAGAAAAAATTCACCTTAGAAAATACAATAAAAGTAAGAGTCATCCACCTCAAACAATATGACTACAAAAAGTAGTGATAATGGCTACAAGGAAGGTTATCAATCAAATTTGGTACTTCTAGGCCATGTGAATTACAAAAAGATATAGTTTATTTAAATGTTATAAAAGTATAATCAACCAGTATAAAGCTGCGTTCACAAAATATAAATTACCAGTTAAAAGGCCAAAAGATGACTACTAAAAATTGATAATTAACCCATTTAAGGCAAGGTTATAAAAAGTAAATATGTCCATAAAATATTGTTCAAAATATTTTAAAAAAAATGTACCATAGTCTAAGTGGTGCAGAATTTTTAAGAAAAATGGTACCATAAAATATTTTCTAGAAACATCTTCCATAAAGAAAAAAGTCTCCGCCTTAGAAGAAAATTTCTAAAAACGCTTTACTATAAACATTTTACCATAAAAAAATTACGAAAAGAATCTTTACTATTAAAGAAAAATAGTAGGATAGTTTCTAAGAACAATTTACCATAACAAATTTTCCAAAATAATGTTTGGTATCAAATAAAAATAGCCTTCACCTTAAAAGATAAGTTTTAAGAATACTTACCAGAAAAGAGAGCCTTACTTCTTCTATAACTGTGCAAAATGTTGATCAAATATGTTGAGCCTTCATTCATATAAATAGAGAATTGAAACAATGTTTCAGGAAAAAAACGTAAAAACGTTTCAAGTTCATGAAACGAAATGGTGTTTCGAAAAAATGTTTCAAGTTTTTTTCTGACCGGTGGAAAAATTCTATAGAGATTTTCGGCCTAACTATTTTCTGTCTGTTAAATCTAACTTTCAGCCGAAAATAATGAGATGAATGCAACGATTTGTTTGAAGGAATAAGTGACAAGTCAAAACTATTCTCTCCAATAATTATTGTCAAGACATACTCGATACTTGCTAGCAAATGGTGGAAAGGTATTTTTTTAAAACTATTTGTTGCCTGGCCACATTTGAGAAGTGAAAATTTCTTTTTGCACTCATAGAAGTGACGTGCTCTCCAACCCACTATGGGGGAGAGATGTCACGTCTCTCCAACTTAGTATGGTGGAGAGATGTCATGTCTCTCCAACCCAGTATGGGGGAGATCTTGTCACATTAACTTTATGCTAGTTGACATAAATAAAAAATGAAAAATATAAATTTCATATGACTTAAATAAAATAAAATAAAAATTAAACTAGCATAGATCCATTTTATACCCATATCTATCAAGTATCGAGAGAGATCCAAAGGTAAAAAATGTACACCTTAAGAAATTAAATCCCTCTCCATGCTTAATAGATCCGGGTTTAAAATGGATCTGTGCTAGTATACATGCAGAGGAATATGCAAAATTTGTAGAGATTTTTTTTAAAAGAAAAGGTAAGTAAGTCCACAAATATGTTGAAAAAATAGATATTATTGAGAGTATATTGATGTAAAAGGTCCACTTCGGATCAAATTTGAATGAAAAGTACAAATGAAGTTAGAAAAAATATATAAAACATATCACATATCTTGGTAAAGTCATATTAAACATATTGCATATATGGGTAAATTCATATTAAGTTAAATAATTTCAAGTTCACATTGAGGGTCAAAAGTAAAATTGAGGAGTTAAAGTTGAAATAGAGAATCTGGGAGCAAAGCAAAATAAAGTTGTAGATTTCAATGAAAGGAGTTGAGAGCCGAATTAAGTGAAGTCAAGTCATCGAATTCTAGTCCTTATAATTTGTTTGAGTGCATGATCAGTGGTACCCGATGCTCTCACAATTGTTGTATTTGAAAGAAGGGTGCATGATCAATTGTAACCAACACTCATGTTGACACCCTATTTGTTGTGTTGATTCTTTGACAATCGAGCATGAACCACTTGGTATTGTGCACATATTGTGGCAATTTGGAATGGGTAAAGGAGGAAATATGCTACAAAATGTTAATCAATAAATTGAACTACTTCAACAAGATCTTGATGATGCTCTCCAAGAAATTAATAGGTTACATAAACAAAATACTTCAATAATGGGAAAATTCTTTGAACTTAGAGCACGTGATAAAGAGGTATATTAGGAATTTTTTGGTTGCACAACAAAACACATAAGTGAATTAGAAGAAAATTTGGCACCACCAGATCAATGGGTAAATGATATTTTAAAACATCATGATAAGGAATCACTATAGCAAGAGTTATTGGCAAAGGAAAGTGTGTTGTTAGTGTTAGAAAACAAACATATGTATACTCAGAAAATGGTCAAACACTTCACACAAGTTTCATACTAGACCTCAACAATGAACTAGTCTCAACCACATTAATTGAATATTAAATGCAATAGTACTGTAGGATGATATACTACTTGTAAAGTGAATTTGCAGCGGAAAATATTAACAACAAACTGTAATCACTTATATTTGGCCAATAGCCCAAGAAAACCCCCTAAGGGAAAACTGTGAGAAAGAGACTATTTTATTATTTGCTTATTTAAAAATAAGAGTATAATAGTAAAAACACTCAGTGAGTATGAATTATCTCAACCCCTGAAGACAGGAATTTTGTCTTGAAAACTATGCAGATGGATGCCAAGTTTCATGTACATCCATAGTCTCGAAATTTTTGCCCACAAAGGCACAATACATATTGTACTCTTTATTATATTGTCTCAGTTAAAGTGATCAATGAACCAACAATGAAACCTTCTTGATTTCAATACCCACACAGTCTAGAAAATTGTGTCCACAACTACAGTAATGAATCTACTCATTAAATGGTGTATGACCTGCATTGAATGTTGTACGATTCTCCATCGAAAATCGTGTCAATCACCAAGGAACACATGCTCAATTCTCCTTCTCTCTCTCTCTCTATTGTGTACTTCTCTTCTCAAGAAGTTGACTTGGTCTCCTCTCCAAATCTCTTGCTCCTTTCAGGCAACTCAACCTTGTTCCAAATATCTTGGGCAGTGAGTACAAATGAGGAATGAGCTCCCTTTTTATCATTTTCCCTTGTATTTTCACTTCCTTTCCCGGGGTATATAAATGATCACTAGATCAAGGGCCCACATTTAATCTAGTGATTTCACATCAATGGATGGGAAAATTATTTTTTCTCTCTATTAAATAATTTATTTTCAACTCCCACTTAACTTTAATTGAAAAGTCACTTTATCACTTTAAAGTGACATTAATTACTTTTCTCAAGCAATTAATGCAAGGGTCATGTAACTTGTCCCCTTTTAGTGTCTTAGGTAAAATCAATAGTGGAACACTTGGTATAAAATTCAACACTCCCTCTTACTGAAGAAAGTGTTCCCCCTCACTCCCAACTTATACCTAAAGAAGATAAATTGCTTCTTCACCAAAGCTAGTAATTTTCTCATGTGCTTGTTACACAATTTAAGAAATGTCCACCCTTTTTAAACTTCTCTCTAGAAATGTCAAGTCTAATGTCCCTTCATATTAGGAATCAATGCATGAAGGACATTCTAAGCTGCAACACTCACCACTTCTTATTTTCACAGGAAGTCCTTCTAGCATGTCTTCTACTAAATTCACACTCCAGTCTCACATTGTCTGATGTAGAAGCTCCTTATGTCTCTAGAAATCGTCCCTCCAAATATCCCACACTCTACATTGGTGCCACATGTCGAAAAGTCTCATCTCTCTCATCCATCAGTGACAAGTCATACCGGTTGACTCTCTTGCCAACACAGGAAAAAGTTACCTCTCGCTTACTCCCCTAAATCGAAGGCTGAATACTCAGTACCCCTTCAATTTTTGGAGCATCTCGATCTTCCCTATGAATTTGGGACTAACTAATCAGTGCCACATCAATCATTGGAGCTTCTTGCTCTTTGTTTGTCTTAGAATAAAAACCTATCATCCCCCTATATCTTCCAAATGTAGGTTTTTCATGCACTACATACTAACCATCTCTCTGATAACCTATCAACACAGGATCAAGTGGATTCACTCCCACTGGGAAAATGAATATGTGTTCCTTCTTTAACATCACAACATACCCAACACGTTCCAATACTGGAATAAAAATTATACTATCTCTCATCCCTGGAACATAGAGAACTCCTGGTAACTCAGAAGCTCTCCAATGTAACACCCCGATTTTGACCCTGTTTGCATGATGTATGTAATTAATTGTGGTGAGGAGCTAAAGGCAAAAGCCCCACCATCGATTTGGTTGTGTATGTTTCGGCAATGGGGATAGTTGCCGATGGTATATAGTGCTATCCGACACATTATAGTTTGGCATCATGTAAATACGTACATCAATTAAAACAAACCACAACTAGCTATGGCAGTGCAGCGTTAAAATGAAAAGGGCATGATTCCAAAGGATAAGGGTGTGGGGGATGTCAAACCTTGGTCTATGGGGGGGAAATCCATGTGTTACCACCGTGTTTGATTTGCCATCTTCCCTTGTCTCATCCAACCTCTTTAATGTCTTGGTGGGTAGTTGAGGTAGTTATTGCTGAGTAGTGGTGGGTGTGGCAGGACTGTCAGTCCTTGCCCACGTGCCCACTCCACCAGCAGAATCTCCTCTTCACGTCACGTGGGGCAGAAGAAACATTCACTCCACTCCCTCCATTTCTAAGGCAGAGCCGTTGTCTGTTCATCCTCACGCAGGAGCGGAAGTCTTGCTCATTTCTCACGCAGAGATGGTTCGGCTTCCTCACGTGCACCGTTTGGGGGATTCTTCATCGACTGATCACCCTCACACAAAGAGTCATTCTCTCTCCCCTTCTTATGCACAGGATTTATACATTGGTTTTCCTCACGCAAGGAACGGGTGAAATCGTGGCTGTCACTCAGGATTTTCGGGTGCAGGAGCCATTCACACTCGGGGCTGTGCGCCTGTGTGTTCCATACCGGTGTCGGTGGTATGTGTATGTATCCTTGTCACTTGTGGCTGTGTATGCTATCTACTATGGTCTGCGTTTGTGTTTTCCCATGTCTATGTTGGGAGTTTTCCCTCTCCTCTGTTTTGGGACTGTGGATTGTTGCCATCATTCATTGTGAGGTTGGGGCTGTTGATGTACCTTGGTTTTGGGTTGCTGTTGAGTTGTTTTGGCCACGCTAGGGCCAAGAACAACTCTGAGTTGTCTTGAGGACTTGAGCTGTTTCACCTGTTGGTTGGGATTGGCACCTGGTTGTCTTTGCCTTCTTCACAGAGCTATGAAGGGATTGTTTTGCTGCGGTATACAGTGGTTGGACTTCAGACTGTTGAGAGTGGGATTAGAGGCTATGTATGCATGAGAAGACTGGTGTTGAGGCCACTAGCTTGGCATTTAGCCTGTCCTAGCTCCTTGATGACTTGGTAGGATGCTGCTGTGTGGGTTGGCTGATTAGCAAACCTTGGCTATGTGTAAGCCTGCATTGACCCTTATTCCTTGAGGAATCATGCCCAGCTCGGGGGTGGCAATGTTGCTGAGATATTGATGAGCACGCTGGCCTATGGTTGGGTGAAACGTTGTAGTGACGTAGCTGGTTGCAGGGCGAGTTCTTCATTAAAAGATAAGTACTCATGAATATTTTATCTCTGCAATTATATCTACTATTTCATGAATTATGATGAACATGTGGAATGCTGGAATGTATAGGTTTGCTTCCGCTGAATGTTGAGTAACTATGTATCCTTGTATGTTTTATGCATCTTAGAATGTGTTATGTTAAGATTTTTAATTTCAGCATTGATGTTTGTTCATGTTCATGGGGCTATTTTCCCGTTTGTGTGGTGTGGGTAGTGTCCTCCCTGTCGGTCGGAGGGTCGGGGACGCCACAGAGTGGTATCAGAGCTCATGTTTGTAGCTAGGGTTTTCACCCTAGATTGTGCTGATGAGCACCTACTAAGGAATCTGGAATCCTTAGTAGCAGTTCAATAATGTAAACAAAAAGAAACTGAAATAAAAACTAAGCTAAAGCAGTAAAAGTAAATAACATGAAGTAAAAAACAGTAAAGAGATGTATAATGGTGATTTTATTGATATTACCTCCAATGAGGAGGTTGGTGGAGTCCGTTGCGCTGGTCCGATGTAGGTGGCTTCGAGCTCCAAGCTGCTTCTTCTCCTTTTCCGGTGGTGGAAATGGGCCAAAAGAGTTCTCAATGGTGAAAGTAGCTTGATGGTAAGCTAGGG
>LPNX010556461.1:6296-20572 GCA_001517045.1 Pseudotsuga menziesii
CCCTAAAATAGTTTTTCGCACACATGATGGCCACTATGAGTTTTTGGTCATGCCCTTTGGTCTCACTAATTATCCTTCCACATTCCAGGCCTTGATGAATAAAATATTCTGACCCTATTTGCGGAAATTCATTCTGGTATTTTTTGATGATATCCTCATCTACAGTAAAACATGGGCTGAACATCTCCAGCATCTGGCTCTTGTAATGCAACTTTTCTTTGATCATCATCTCCATTCCAAAAAGCCTAAATGTGTTTTTGGCCAAAAGTAAGTTGAGTATGTCGAGCACATTATCGCAGCACAAAGGGTTCGTGTGGATCCTGCCAAAATCGCTGCCATGAACAATTGGTCACCTCCTAAGACACTCAAGAGCCTTCGTGGTTTTTTGGGGTTGAATGGCTACTACCACAAGTTTGTCAAGGATTATGGGAAGATTGTAGCTCCATTAACTGCTCTGTTGAAAAAGGATGCTTTTACATGGACACATGTTACTGAGTGTGCATTTGACAAGCTGAAACAAGCTATGTGTACTATACCTGTTCTAGCTATGCCCGATTTTTCCAAGCCCTTCACTATTGAGAGTGATGCTTGCGGCAATGGACTTGGTGCTGTTCTCCTTCAAGATGAACACCCCATTGCGTTCACCAGCAAATCCCTTTCCGGTAAGAATTTAGCTGCCTCTACATATGAGAAGGAAATGATGGCTATTTTGCATGTAGTACAAAAGTGGCGACCCTACCTCTTAGGGAATCATTTCTGCATCAAGACTGATCACGAGAGTCTGAAATATTTCCTAGAATAGCGTGTATCCTCCCCAGCACAATAGAAATGGGTTAGAAAACTCATGGGTTATGACCATGAGATCACTTATAAGAAGGGTAAGGACAATATTGTGGCAGATGCCCTTTCTCACACATTTGATGACCAAGGTTATCTTTCCGCGATTTCTATGCCTATTCCAAATTGGTTGCAATCGGTTCAACAGGGTTATGTCAATGACTCTTCATTATCTCAAATCATCCAATGCTTGGACAACAAACCTTCTACTGTCCCACATCACTCTTGGGATGGTGCTTCACTGAGATACCAGGGTCGTCTGGTGCTTCCCTAGAACACAGCTCTTCAACAAGCTATCTTCTATGAACTCCATGCTTCTCCGTCAGCTGGGCACTCTGGTTTTCTCAAAACGTATGAACGGGCATGGTGCAACTTCTTTTGGCAGGGCATGAAAAGGACAATTCAAGAGATGGTGGATGAATGTGATACCTGCCAGCGCAATAAGAGTGAAACAACACCCCTTCAAGGATTGCTCGAACACTTTCCCATACCTACCCGGATATGGACAGATATTTCTATGGATTTCATTGAAGGGCTCCCTAAATATAGAGGGAAGACTGTGATTTTGGTTGTGGTTAATCGCCTCTCCAAATATAGTCATTTTTGTGCTCTCAGCCATCCCTATACAGCCTCCTCCATTGCTCAAATTTTCCTAGACCAGATCTTTCGTCTTCATGGAATGCCTTCTTCCATTGTCTCGGATCATGATGCGACTTTCACCAGTCATTTTTGGACAGAACTCTTTCACCACACTGGCACCAAACTGAAGATGATTTCAGGTTATCACCCCCAAACGGATGGTCAGACTGAAATTATCAATAAATGCTTGGAAACTTATCTTCATTGCGTCTCCTCTGAGCAACAACATCAGTGGGCAAAGTGGCTCCCTCTCGCTGAATGGTGGTACAATACCTCTTACCACACTGCCTCTAAAATGACTCCATATGAAGCAGTTTATGGTCAGGCACCACCAGTTCTTCTTCCTTACACCCCCAGCAGTTCTCCAGTTCAGGCAGTTGACGCGGTCCTTTGAAACCGCGATGAGGTTCTTTGCATTTTGCGCGAAAATATTCACATGGAAAGAAATAGCATGAAGCAGCAAGTTGATCAGCACCGTTCTGAGCGCACTTTTGAAGCCGGTGATATGGTTTTTATTCGTCTCCAGCCTTACAAGCAATCCTCACTAAAACTCAAAGGGCGTCATAAGCTCGCTCCAAAGTTCTATGGGCCATATAATATTCTTCAGAAGATTGGGTCTGTTGCTTATAAATTTGAACTTCCGCCTTCTTCCCGCATTCATCCAGTATTTCATGTCTCTTGTTTGAAGAAAGTTCTTGGCACCAACATCAAAGGCCAAACTATTTTACCAGAAATGGATACTGAAGGATCCATATTTTTGGAGCCGGAGGCTGTCCTCAATAAGCGCACTTGTCAGCTTCGCTCTCTCTCTCTCACAGAGGTCTTAATTCAATGGCATGGAATGCAGCCAGAGGATGCTACGTGGGAACCACTCCTTCAGATTCAGCGCCAATTTCCACGTCTAAAGCTTTGAGGACAAAGATTTTTCTAAGGGGGAGGGGATGTTAGGAACCCATGTCAATCCTTCTCTTTACCGTGTTAGTATATTGTTGTTGGACGCATATGCTTTGTAAGTCATCCCATAGTAATTGTTGATCCATAGTTTGTGTTATTGTTGTTTGGCGCATATGCTTTGTAAGCCGCCTGTAGTATTTGTTGATCCATAGTTTATATTGGCCCATGGTTTTGACCCATAGTATTGGTGCCTATTTTTAGTATATAAGTGTGTGTTGAGGCCAAGGAATCCACCGTGAAGTTATTTTGTATTGAGCTTGCTCAAAGGAGGTTGCCCCCTTGAAGTGTCCTGCGATTAATATAAAAGTGATTTTGAGTTCTGCTGCTATATCATGTATTTTGATTAATTATTTGTTGCAGGGTCCTCACAGAGATCCATCAAGCTCCATATTCTAGTCACCTAGGATATCAGAAGACAATCGCTACAGCTTGAAAGCAGTACTTTTGGCCAGGGATGAAAAAGGAAATAGCTGAATACATTTCCAGGTGCATAAAATGTTAGCAGGTAAAGGTTGAGCATCAACACCTTGCAAGTTTGTTGCAGCCTTTGCCAATTCCAGAATGGAAATGGGAAGTTATTTCCATGGATTTTACTACAATATTTCCAATGACTTAGAGACAACATGATTCCATCATGGTTTTGGTGGATAATTTGACGAAGGCAACACATTTTATACCGATTAAGTCTATGCATAAAACTGATGAAATTGCAAAGATATTCATGAAGGAGATTTTCAAATTGCATGGATTTCCTAAGGCAATAGTCTCTGACAAAGATGTCAAGTTCACTTCCAATTTTTGGAAGGGGTTGTTTGCGGATTTGGGTACAAAGTTGAATTTCAGCACTGCTTACCATCCTCAGACTGATGGGCAGACCGAGAGAGTTAACCAAGTGCTAGAATACATGCTTCAAATATATGTGATGGACAAACCAACCAAGTGGGAATATTATTTACACTTGGTAGAGTTTGCTTATAACAATGGATAGCAAGCATCCTTGGGGATGAGTCCATATGAATCTTTGTATGGCAGGAGGTGTAGGACACCAGTGTCTTGGGATAATCCAGTAAATAGAGTTGTGCTTGGTCCAGAATTGCTCAAGGAGATGGAGCAAGAGGTTGTAAAGATTAGGCAGAATTTGAAGGCAGCCCAAGACAAGAAGAAAAGTTATGCTGATAAGCATAGGGTGAATAGAGAGTTCAGTGTTGGGGATCATGTTTACCTCAAAGTGAGGGCAAATAAGAGTTCCTTGAGGCTTGGGAGTTGTTCCAAGCTGTCACCCAGATATTGTGGATCGTTTGAAGTGCTTGAAAGAATAAGGCCAGTTGCATATAGACTTGCATTTCCTGCTAGCACTAGGGCTCATAATGTTTTTCATTTTTCTTTTCTTAAGAAATATATACATGACCGTAGCCATGTTATAAATTGGGATGTGATTCAGGTGGAACTCGAGGGATATATAGTTTCAAATCGAGCCAATGTGCATCCTCGACAGGAAGGTCAGCATGCTCTAGAACCGAGCCATAGGACAGGTAAGGGTGCAGTGGGAGCACTACGGTCCTAAAGAGGCTACATGGGAGCTGGAGAATTCCATGCGATTGGCACATCCATCTTTGTTCAATTCTACGGAGTACTAAGGCGATTCCAGTGTAGCATTTTGTTCAAATTTTGTAAGCACTGAGGATAGTGCTATTGAAGGGGGAGGGGAATGTATCACCTCAGTTTTGACCTCATTGCATTAATGTATATGATGTAAATATTATATCAAATCATGACAAGGAGCTCAAGGCCAAGGCCTTGTCATTGATTAATGTTTGGTATATAGGCAATCAAGGTTGATTCCTATGGTTTCTGTGCTAAGTCAAGCACATTTGTAAACATCATGTAAATATGCAAATTAATGAAAAAAACCCACAGCCATCTATGTCAATGCAACAAATAATGAGATGGGGGCATGCTTTTCCTAAGGATAAGGGGGTGGGAATGTTAACCTTGAGCCAGTTTGGGGAAAATCCATGTGTCATGGGGAGAACCCATCAGAACTGTTAACTACCCTCTTTCTTGTCTTCTCTTCCCAACCATTTATTCTGCCAGAAGGTCATTCAGGTAGTTATTGCTTGGAAGGGGAAGAGTATGGGCAATTTCGAATTGGGCAGAGCACCTAGTTTTGGGATGTCATGTTTTTCTTGCATGGACAAGAAAACACAAGAAACGTATGCCAGTTTTGACCCACACGTTCACGTTTTGGATTTAATCTCACGTTTTGAGAGATGTGGAACGTTGGGGGGGGGGGTTCAGGCATTCAATCATTCATTCATTCACCACCATCTTCATTTTTCCTCGGAAGAGTGACATTGTGGTAGCAGCGAAGCTCCATCTGTGTGTATCCTTTGCGTTCTACGAGTGTCTAATGACATTGTGATAGTAGCGAAGCTCCATCTGTGTGTATCCTTCGCATTCTATGAGTGTCTTTCCCTTGTAAATACTGTGATTTTAGTGTTGCAACATTGTCCTAAACTACAGAGTGCATGAGACCTTGTTACTTGTGTTCCAGAGTAAGCCTGTGTTGTGGATTCTCCCTGTGGTTGTTGTGTTGTACACCTTGGTTCGGGTCTAAGCTATGTACAAGAATTAAGAATGGAAGAGACATAGAACGGGCTTGATAAACCTAGTGTGGAACCTCACGATAAGATAAGAGCGGTTGGTAAACCTACTATGCACATCCTGAAGAGCACTGGAAGGGAAGGTGTAGCCTGAGGGACTGTGGAGCAGAGAAGGGGACACTTCCTTGTGTTGGGTGTGCAGGAAATAGGGAAGCCAGACCATATAGGTCTTGTGAAGGTGTTCTTAGCTCTGTAGATGAGCTCACTAGTTTAGAAGTTCCTCCTTCCCATTGCCTTAGAAATTTGATAAACCCAACTAGAAGGATGGCTTGGTTGGAAGCCTGATAAACCCATCTGTTGGCTTGGTTGTGTCTTGTTGTGCTGGACCTGGTGTGTAACCTTTGGTTGGATATTTTGATAAAGCCAACTGTGAATGTTGGCTTAGTTAGTTATCCTGATAAACCCAGCAGTAATATGGCTTGACTATGAACAGTCTGATAAACCCATATGTTGGCTTGAATGGTCCTTAAAGATGAAGGCTAGCTTGACTGTGCTCAGTCTGTGATACCCAATTGTGAGATGGCTTGGCTGAGTGGCCTGTGAAACCCATCTTTTGGAATATTTTCCCTTATAGCCTGATAAACCCAACCGTGTTGGCTTGGCTGAGTGTTATTACACCTTGGCTATGTATGATTCTACTAGTGTTCCCTTATTGCTTGAGGAGATCATGCCTAGCTCGGGGGTGGTGGTGTCACTGAGAGATTGATGAGTGCACTGGCCTATGGTTAGGTGGAACATTGCAGTGACATAGCTAGTTGTGGGACAAGTTCTGTTCAAGATAAGTGTTCTTGTCCATGTTATTCTCTGCAAATGCATTTCTTGTTTTTGCAAATTTCTTGATGGAATGTGATGAACATGTTGTTATGTGGAATTGATTCATTGTTCCTTTGAATAACTTGCAATTATAGGAATCTATGTATGTTTTCCCATCAATGCATTTCGAACTAAGTTGCAAGGTAGATTGGCCAAATCAGTAATGGCATGAACAATCTAATTGATCCAAGAATTCAGTGGAAAAGTTGAGTTTCCTGCTGGAAATCCTCCCTTGTGAAAAGTTGTAGGTTTGTTGGATGTGGAATGTCGTTTCGCAGGTTTTGGTTTCTGCAGATTTTCCTTCTGCAACTTACTCTCCGCAACTTGCGGGATGCGGGATGTGGGATCGCGGTGTCACAATTTCCATAATTCTCAATCTTTCCATTCAAATCTCCACGCTGTTGATCTTTGCAAGATGATTCTCCACTGTTGATCTATTTCAAATGCGGGATGCGAAAAATGAGATCGAAAAATGAGATCGCAAGTTTTGTAACTTTTCGACGCCACAACTCAGAATTTCTGCATCGTTGATTTTTGTGGATGGATTTTGAACCATTGATTTGGTTCCAGTCTATAGGATCACTTATGATCATTTATTTCCGTCATGTTTTCTCTCCGCCGTCCGATCTCCTCTGAGATCTTCCCTTGCAAATCGTCGAACTGATCAATGGAGGATGGGAGGGAGTGTGATAGTGTTGGAAATGTCGATATGTGGACACAACCATTCCATGTGTTTCAATGAGCGGTAAAGGCTCTCAATGATTTTTTTTTTACTTCCGCGTGATAATGGGGTACGGGTACATGACATGTGTCCTATGATGACCACATGGGAGCTTATATGGTTTGTGGGAGCCTCGACCATCATGAAAGATTGAAAAATATTTTCTTAGGATCTTACTAAAATTTATCAAATAAGAATATGAATTAGTGTATATAATAGGAACATTATTAGTGCATGCATGCTCTCTCCTATAAATTCAAAAAAAAAGGTGGGACTATCTCTATTCATGTACATGTTGGATGAGTTGTCTGGTTTGGTTTAAGATTTGGAATAACAAACCTAGCGGTTTGGGATGCATAAACAAAAAAAAATCATTTTCTCAGCTCCATATTCTTACGGTAATTTTCAACCACACTTAAATGTGAACCACATATTCATTGTTGATGTAACTACACAAACTTATAGAGCTTTGTATGCATATTTTAAATATATGTTATTTTTTCATAATAGAATAAAATAAAAATATTTTATTTATTTATTTTTATTTGTACATATATCATATCTATAAAATACATAGGTATTCCATTTGTAGTCTAACATTTTATTTCCTTTCCTAATTGGAAAACAAATTGTACATCGCATAAGTAGAGATGGAGGCCTACACACTAAAAACAAATTTAAAAAATTGATTGGTTAAGATGAGACTCTCAAGCACAACCTTAATGCTTGAATTTGTAATTTTATGGTTTCACTCACTTTATTAATTGAAAAATTACATAAAATTATTATTATAAAATACATAAAATTATCATTATAAAATACATAAAATAGGGACACTTGTTATGTAGAAGTGTATAAATCTTTTTCAAGAGCTTCCATCATTTTGATACTAAACTGAGGTCTTAACACTAACAAATGCATTATATTTTATAGGAAAAATAACATAGCAATGTTATAAGAAAGCAAATTTCTTTGAGTTATACCAATTTTCTATAAATAAAAGATATATATTCCTCAAGCTTATTCAATATCCCACATTTCGTTTTTTACACCATATTATAATAGATTGTGCATGTACCTCTAATAATTCCTCCTAGTCAACATATTATCATTTTCCAAATTTCCATTACAACTGAGTGTCCTGGGAGGGAAGCATTAACTTTCACCATCCCATATGTATATGTATATCCCCTCGTAACCCCACATATACATATATAACCACTTTTATCCACTTTTTCCAAATTTACATAGAGTGGAACCATGGAACTTATGAATCCACATTAACTACATTTACACCACTTGCTCATAGTTATTAGTAATCATATAGGCTATAAATTTAACTCCATTATCTCAACATGTTGGATGCTTATAACATTTTCACAAATCCTCATTGAGTTTTATTGTCAAACAATTGGCGTGCAACTATGAAATGTCATCTAAACACTCTCATTATTATACCCAATATATCCCAGTGTTGTAATGAGATCTGCATCATATGTATTATCAACATTAACATACCTAAAGGAATTAACTACATTAATCTATTATAGATTTTCCCCAATATTCATGGAAACATTTTTCCAAACATTTCATAGGAAAAATATAATTTGATCCTATTTAGTCTAACTGCAGCCCATATATCCCTGTGCTCGAACCAATAGTTCTAATAACATAATGTAATGCACCTATTTACCTCTGTATTGTTGTTGGGGCAATAGAGTACTTCATAATCCATGTAATTTCCCTATTAATGCATTCACATGTGGGAACAATGCAAAATCAAGAAAATTAATTATTTGATTTAATGAAAATTTGAATAAATGCATGCCTTCTAAAAGAACCTAGAACATGTTTATACACCAATTACAATAGTCTTCTAGATCAACCATGATAAACATATATTCATCATAGAGGAAATCCATAAAAGAACTTGTAACAAGTAAATGACATAAAATTGCATATTCATAAACAACAATAGAATAATTATATTTTTGAGAAATTTTCACCAAGTGATTGCATACAAACACTATTCCACCAAACCATGGGCTCTCTATAAACATATACTTCTTATAACATATGATACCCCTAATAACATATGATACCCCTAATCCAGTGCTATGCATCCACAAGGGAGAAATCCTACAACATGGCTTTATTTCCTCTCACTCAACCCAATGCCAAATATATTATCCAAATAATGAACACTACAACACATAGTAGGAGCAACAATCATATTTCAACTAGCCACTCTTTGTTCCTCAACTTGAAGAACACAAGGAATAAGATCCTCTTCTCTTCTGAAAATTCCTTCAAGTGATCCCACTTCCCTCTAGTGCTTCAATGTATAATTTCCAAGAAATATTTAATGCTGAGAACCAAGGAATTTAGCTATGTACAATGGCTTCCTTTCTCTTCAATACTCACCCATTATTCTAGTCATAAATACCTAAAGGTTATGGTAGCAATATTTGGAAGCAATTATGGCACCATAGAAGTAGAGTGAAAAAGAAAAAGAAAAATGAATGTAAAAAATGGCAATGAACTTACATACCCAAAAATTATAGATTATATTTACATGTTGATAAGAAATGACATGCCTCCTTTTACATAAACTAATCTCAAGGTAGGTAGAGGGATCATGTAACACCTTGATGAAGCCTAGCTTGTAATGTACTCATAAAAATGACATTAGAGCAAAAGGCCTAATGATTGTAATATAAACAGAATGATTCAATGGCTATGCATGAGAGATTCTTGAAAGATGGGGGACTATGAATCTGCCAAAGGAAATGGTGAGGTTGGAAAATTGTAAACCTAAATTTGGACCTACGAGGAATAACTTGGTGTGGTTATGCTTATTAAACCGCCCTACCCTAACTTCCATGTTTGGACCCAAGCATAAATATGTCATATTAATGTCAATTAAATGAAAATGTAAGCCACCTTAGCTCTTGAAAAAAGGATAATTGCAAATGATATGTTGTTAAAGGGGGGGAGGCACCTTGTTCTTGGGTTTCCATGGGATGGAACCCATTAACTTAGATGAAAATCGATCATTCCATAAAATGAAAAATGAAAGAGGAATAAAACGACTGAGAGAACAATGTTCTAGAAGTGAGAGAGGTTGGAGAGCAGAGTTTCCCTGGATTGTGAGCAAGACGACATGGCCAAAAAATTGCATTCTAGTGGATTAATGGTACTGTCATGGGGGTGGTAGCTAGCTCAGAGATTTGGAATCAATTGAGTAAGCATTGGAGGATCATTCATTGTCCATAACTAGTTACATAGGATAAATTCAAATATGTTAATCCTTACCTTGAAATTTTCATCGTGATAGAATAATTCTCAAAATGTGTTTGTTTGTTGTATGAATTTGTGCAAGAATGAATTCAAGTATTAAGAGCATTAGTCACTTAAGGAATTAGTATGTGGATTTATTAGAAATGATTATCCTGTTTCAATAGAAATTTTCATGAGAAAAAATCTCAAGTAGGAGCCTTGAATGAATTCATGGGTAACTTCTGGTTAGTTTCTCTGGTGTAAAAACAAACTTATTGGGCATATTAACTTAGAAAATTGAGTTTTTTTCTTGTTGTTGTAAAGGAAAGTATCCTATGGCTAGGGTTTAAGAGGCCATCAACATACTGGGGTTGAAAGAGAGATGCACAAAGTTCAGCAAGCATATATAAGCAAGTTCAGAGATGAAAAAGTTCCACACCTGAATAACTGAAGGATGGTCCAAGCTTTCTCTTCAATCCTCTTCTTGCTCCTCTTGCTCCAAGAGACCTGCAAAACAAGTTATACCTTCCTCAAACCATTATGACCACATATAAAGAAATTATAATCAAATAAATCTGAAATAATAATCTGAATAATCATCATCATATGATCATAAACAGAGATTCAATCACACATTGAACAAGGATTTGGGAAGAAGAAGGACATCACATCTTTATTAATCTTGAAAACAAGTACAAGTATACCTTCTCTTCAATTTCGGCACCTCACGAAACCTTGATCTGGTTTTGCTACTTATCTTCTCCAAATAACTCAGCCTCCAAGCTCTACAACACAAGTGGAATACCTCCAGGGCAAAGGTGTGGGCAAAGAGAGTCCTAATTCCTCCAGCATAACAATGCAGAAATTCCAAGTCCCCTCTCATGGACCTCCCTACCTCTATTTATATGGGTGAAATAAGGTAGTTTCAAAGGTTGGAGAAGTTACAGCAATTAAGGAAATTAAGTTAAATGACTTAACTAATCTCCAATTAACTTGTGTTTTAATGTTTAAATGCTAAGAGGCACATTCGTGGGTTTGCCTTAAGGAAAATCGAGAATGTACAAAAAATGCATTTTTAGGGTATTTCTGGCCATTTTCAGACTTTGGTGTCTTCTTAAAAGTTTTAGCTAACTAAAATACCTTTCCAACGGTATAGATATGAGGTCAAACGGAGTTATAGAACTAAAGATATGGGTCCTCCAAGATAGGTGTTTTTCAGTGACTTTCAATGACTTTCATGAAGGGCCGTCATGCGACGGAAACATGGGAAAGTGGTCACAGGCAGAGATGTGTCATTTTGAGCTATAACAGATGCCCCCTAATGTGTGAGGTTAGAGGGGAAGATGATAGCCAAAATACATTATAAAGAAAACAGCTGAGTATGGAGAGAGCAGAGAATCCAAGATCGAAAGGCTCGAGTGAAGGTACCTGAAAGAGAGATAAATGTCAGAAAAACTGATCTCTGGCACATACATGTCCATATACAAAACGTCGCCATAAAGATAGGCAGATCCAACATATGTATAACTGATGAAACTATAATGGTCGCTCAATATGCAAAAAGGCGCCATATCAAATCTAAAGGAGTCATGGCCACAAATGAACAAGGTGGATCCATACTCAACAATCGATCATAGCCACAAAAATACAAGGTGGATCTATGTCTATGTCATATAAAATATAACAAGGTCTTGTGCAACTTGGGCAATAGCAAAATGATGATGCTACTGTCGGCCCAAGGTCTTCAATCCAAACCGCCCAACAAAGGTACGAATCTTAACCATGCAAATAAATGAGTTGAAGTCGAACATGGAGGAAACCATTTGATTACCGGTCAATAATGAAAACTGTTAACAAACGCGAGGGAAACCACCATTAATGAAAATGGTCCCCAAGGTACCTAGTACATTCTAACAAGTGTGATTACAAGGACTTGAAGTCGAACAATTGAAGAATCCATCGAGTAGGAGACATTAAGGTATTCCCACTACCCAATAGCGAGGGAAATTGCCATTGATGACAACAATCCGCAAGGTACTGTCATAAAACTCTAAATCTCATTCCTAGAGCAAGAGGTGTTGCAGTTGATAGGAAGAGATCCATTGGAAGGAAGGCATTAAGGCATCCTTCATCATCCAACACGAGGTAAGTCAAATACTAATTGGATATGGAATTGGTACTGAATTTCATGACAAGGAACACTGAAGACATGATGTAATGAACTGATACCAGGGAATGGCCGACAAAAAAGGTCAAGGCAACTGCAGAATGGCCGACAAAGGTTTAATCCTTGAACAGTGAGCACGGCACAAAAGTGAATTAGGCAGCTTTTGACACAAAAAGGACCAATGAAACAAATCTGCAATGTAGGAGACATTGACAGATTCCCCATATAATTGGAAAAGAGACCAACTGGAGGAGTAAGAAACTCCGAATTGGGATAAGGTCAAAATACTGGGACCCAACTGTTGATAAACTCAAAACTGGTGCTTTGGTCAAAGAAACAAGACTTGCTTCCATGATATAAAAAACATGGAAATAAACCTCCCCTTCCCCTCTTTCTTGTAAAGGTTTAACGAGTCCAAGAAAGCAAACTCAGGACCATATTCATTTTTGGCAAGCTCGAAGAAACAAAAGAAGAATGCTTGATAAGGCACTGATTCGTGGATTTTACGAGCTCGAACTAGTACATGCTCGACGGTATTTTCATAGTTTAGAGAGTCTGAAAACTCCAAAGAAGACTCTAGGGGGGTCCTTTTTTGTACAATTTAGTCTCCTGAGGCCGAAAAAGTATAAAACAAACCAAAGAAGAACTCTCTTAACTTTTGAAGAAGAAAAGGCACACCTTTTTTGTACTTAGTCAGGAAGGGCCGAAAAAGGTTAAATTACCACCTACCCAATGCTCCTTCAAAAGCAACATATAGCCTGAGTTTTACGAGTGTGAAGGAAGGAAAGATCACTCAGAAAGATCCATTTGATTACAAGAAATGGGGCTTACAACAATAAACTCGATGCTTTGTTATTTAGGGTTTAACGAGCATGACAAAGACATAAAGTACACTCGGAATCTTTTTCATGTTTTGGTCCAGAGCGCGAAAAAGAGAAAACTAAGCTCATACCGGGGGTTCCTTTTCCGTAAGTTTAGTCCCTCAGGTCCGGAAAAGTGATAAACCTATGCCTGAGAATACTCTTCTCAATTCAAATAGAAAAGAGAGGGATCCTTTCTCGTATTATTCCACATGGTCCGAGAAAGAGATAACCTACCACCAATGTGGATGCCCATTCACATATTATTAACGAGCCTGAACGGACAAGTTTACTCGGCAGTCAAGTCTATTTTGAGGAATCAGACTTGGGCCTAAAGAAACTCATAATCTTTCCCGTGAAGTTTTAACGAGTCCGAAAAAGTCAACTCGCGGCCTCCTTACTATTTTTAACGAGCTCGAAGGAGAGCAGAAAGAATGCTCTAAATGCGAGGAGACGAGTGTCATAGGCAGGCGAAACTAGTTCCAAGCGCAAGGAAAAGACCTATGCATAATGCAAGGAAAGTGAGCAAGATAAGGACACCCAGGGAATGTCTCCTCAAGGTAAAAGGTGTCAAGTTGCAAAGGCAAAATGATACAAGGCTTAGCGATGATGAGAACAAATATGAGGGCTTATACAACAAGCTAAAAGCATGGAAGCCGGCATCAGGCTCATAAGCGCAAGCAGGGCACATGCAAATGCCATTATGACTTGAACAACAAGGCAAGGATAGTAAACATTTGTGAATCCAACTAAAAATCCTGTCTCCAAGAAACAACAACATCATAATCATATTCAAAAGAAACGATCCGATGCGGGTCACTTTGGCAGAAACACATGTGACTTTGCTATCTTCTACAAAAGAAAAAGTCAAGGCAGAATCAACTAAAGAAGATTCTATAGAACCAAGGCTCGAGGGTTTATAATAAATAAGATCAACTTTAGAAGGAGAGCAAAAATCAACAAGGGAAATAGAGTCTGTAGGAACAAACTCAGTATCACATGAGTTGAAAAATTCATAAGAAAAATCAAACTCATCAGGATCACTGACTTGCTTTTCGAAGGAAGAGTGAAGAGACTCAACAAGACCAACATAAGAAGAAAGGCCAGGCTTACTAGGAAAATCAGGGTTGGACTTAGTCACAACTGAACCAACATCCAAAAGAAGGTCAGACTGTATCAAAGACTCTAGGAAGACTTCATCCAAAGGAAGGAGATCATCCGAGATAGGACACATATATAAACTTTCAAATGGATCAACAGAGTGGAGAGAAGGCTCTACAGTCTGTATAGGATGACTCACCCGGTCAACTGCTGGGACCAAGTCCCGAGAAGGTAAGCATGAA
>LPNX010556461.1:20800-31801 GCA_001517045.1 Pseudotsuga menziesii
AACAATCGTATAGGGTTCAACTTTGACCTTTATCTGGAAAGGTGCATTAGAAGGAAGGGGCGACTCAACTAGGCTATCCCAATCAAAGGAAGAAATCCGAGGGCTTGGTGGGGGTTGATCCGAAGCAAGTTCAGTGCCCCCTTGTTCAGTAAGTTCGGAACTGGCAGTGAAGAAAATGTGACTAGTAGACACTTCACTCTCCAAGGGAAGAGTGGGGTTGATCGATACTGGAATCGATTCAACCGCTTCGTGAAAGTCACTCTCTGAAGGGAGAATGGGATTGACCGAAGATGACATTGGTTCAATCACATCAGGATCACTCTTCGAAAGAAGAGTGGGATCGACCAAATCTGAGATTGGTTCGACCACTTGATCAACCAAAGGCTGAGTAGGTTGTTGGGAAACTATAGGTTGTTCAGGAGAACGAAAATCTTGATTCTTGGACCACACTCTTCGCACCTCCACGATAGCAGGGCACAGGTGAGTAAGATGATCTCCCTCACATAGCATACAAGGGAACTTAAGTTTTCACTTCGAATGACTAGTTTTCTCAAGGGGGTCAACATGAATAGCAGTGGATGATTGTTTTCTCTCAACATGACCTGCAGAGGATGAGAGTTTTCCCCCAGCATGAACTACAGAGGCTGGGTGACTGGGTCCGACCTCACTAAGAGAGGCTGGTTATTGAGAGACTTCAGAATGTTCAAAAACGGGATGACCATGAACCCAAACTCTTTGCACCTCCGCAATAGAAGGGCATTTATAAGTAAGGTGGTCTCCCTCACAAATATTACAAGGAAACTTGGGCTTGTGTTTTGAACGGGTAGTCTTTTCAACAGTGTCAACATGACTCGCAGTGGCTGATGGATTGTCTTCAGCATGAACCACAAAGGCTGAGAGACTGCTCCCAGCATGGCTTGCAGAGGCTGAGCGACTGGGTCCAACATGACTTGCAGAGGTTGGACGGGCACCATCAACATGAACAGCAGAGCCTGAATGGTTAGGATCAACATGCTTTGCAGCAGTTGAGTGTGTGCCCCCAGCATGAACAACAGAGGCTGGGTGGATGGATCCAACTTGAACAATAGAGGTTGGATGAGGAGGTTCAACTTGAAAACCAGAGGTTGAACGAGTGTCCTCAGCATAAACAACATTGGCTGAGTGACTGGATCTGACATGACCTGGAAAGGTTGGAAGGATCCCACCATCATGATCAACATATGCTAGATGATGAAGATCAACTTGACTTGCAGAGGTTGAGTGTTGAGATCCAACATGACCTGCAGAGGTTGGATGGGTGCCCCCATCATGAACAATAGAGGCTGAATGGTGAGGTTCAACTTGACTTGCAGAGGTTGAACAGGTGCCCCCTTGCTTATGTGCCTTCTTTCTATTCCTCCTTCTTTTACTCCTTTTAGACTGCCGGTTACTAGTATCAGTACTTTCACCGCATGAGGTAGAAGGAGGAGGAGAATCAACTGCAGGTGAAGGGGAAGCAGTGTTTTGATGCCCTTGATATAAGGAGCTTTCTTGAGAAGCATCAGGAGCATTCAGGACGGTTGGAGTGGAAAACAACCACACCGGTAGCCCTAAGGTGAATCCAAGTAGATTCAGGGTGGCCATTAAGGGAACACCAACATTCCCTGTGAGAGGAATAGTGCAAGGAGTTCCCAGCATGGGGATATCTTTGTTGGTGTTCAAAGGGGTGCTAGCCATAGTTTCAAACTAGGGGACAAAGTCTGAGGTTGATAGACAACCAAAATTACAAAGCACACACCTAAAGGCACACTAAGTACAGACAAACCACAAAGCACTCACTAAAAATTCCTAAAGCCAAACAGACAAACAGGTATAAGATATACTTTCCAGAAGAAAGCTGATAGACAGTTACTTGGCATCCTTGTAGATGTTCTTAGGCACAAGCGGAGGAATCACCCATCGCCCTCCCACACTTTCTACCGGGGTTACCTTCCAAGTCCGTCCAAGGTCAACCAGAAATAACCTTTCGGTGTACCTTTGTATGAACCCTAGATGTCAAAGAGACTAAAGGCTACCTTAACTATATTGACAGTCTGGGGGGATAGTCGTCAGCCGAACGCGTACGCATGGGCAGGGTAGCTAAGCCCGAAACTCTGTCTAGGACAGAATCCACAGATGCGTAAAAGTCCTGAGTTACGTTTTGACAAGGATTCGGAGGGTTATCTCCTCTGTCCAAGCCTCCACGCGGCCTAGTGCTTAACTCCCATTTGAGAGGAGCTTCCTAGATACAATCAAAGTAGAAAATGATTTACCTAGTGATAGGCCAACTACGTCTGAAATTTTAACACTTGTGGAGAGTTGAAACTCCCTAATCCACAAGTCTAGCCTGAGCTAGTTGGTGTATGACCCTATAAAATAAAACTTACTAATAAATTTTAAATTATATCGTTTATTTTAAGGGTTGTTTTTAGTCAGAGGGTAAATGGCATGAAACTTATGTGGTGTTTTGACTCAAAACTGAAACAAAATCACTAAGCAAAGAGATATGAAATGCAAAAAGCAAAAACTATTCTCTTTATTTTTCTTTTTCAAATAGAAAACTTGGAAGCCACAAAAGAACAAATTCTTTTTATATTTCTCCAAAAACAATGATATGCTATGCAATCTAGACTAAAAACCTAATCTACATGCATATAAAGCAAACATATGTTTTTGTCTTTTTCTTTTATAAATGCAAAAGAAAAATCAGCTTATCAACTAATGCAAGCAAGTACTGAAAGCAAAGCAAATAGACAACTACTCTATACCCCACAAACAAACCCTAGGTTTCCCTAAAGTTAGATATCAACCTCTCTTGAAAAGAAGGCTTACAAAGGTAAACAAGCCAACAACTTTGGAATGAAGAGACTGAGCAAAAAAGACTGATATAAACAAAGGTCAAGAAGTCCCAACTATCAATCTAAACCTACAAACAAAGGTTGCTCAGTACCTTGTCCAACAAGGTCAAGCCAAAGAAGGAGGTAGTGGGGGAAAGCAACAAAAACAAGTATAGGTTCTTTTTTTAATTCTTTTATAAATGGAAAAGAAAAACTACCTACAAAGCAAAGTATGCAGATGACAAGAACAAAGCAAAAGGAACTTTGCTATACAACCACCAAACAAAATCTAGACTGAACTAAATTCAGCATAATCCCTACTTGGAAGGAAGGCTTGCATAAGAGACAAGTCAACTATTTGGGCATGGTGAAGTTAACCAACAAAAGAAGAAGGAAACCAGCACCAACAAGATTCTGAAATCAACCAAAGATCACTAACAGAGGCTGACCAAAAACATAAGCCAAAAATCTAACCAAGTAAAGGAGATGGGGGAAAGAGCAAAGAGCAAAAACTAATGCTATAAAAGGGCTTACCACATAGATAAAGAAAAAACAAAAGGGATGACACTAACTCCCTGGATTCATGTACCTACAGAGGACCCCAACAGACCTACCAAAACACCTTCAAATAGAAGAAAAATCACAAAAGAGGAAAAACACTGTTTAAAAGGGGCATTCGCGACTGTCTATAAGTGCAACCCGTGAATGACTCGCGACTGTTCAGTATAGAAACCCGCGAATGCAAGCAAGTATTCGCGACTATTCAGAAGAGCAACTCGCGAATGGGTGGAAAAATTCCCAAAAAGGTCAAAAACCACCTTAAGAAGGCAGGGGAAGTGTGCTATCAGATTTATAAAGTGTTCCTAAGTGGCAAGAAGGACCTGAAACAATGCAAAAGGCTGAAAGAAATCAAGAGAAACCCCAAATAGACAAGGCTCTCCCCAGCGGAGTCGCTAGTTCTGTTGTAAAGGAAAGTATCCTATGGCTAGGGTTTAAGAGGCCATCGACATACTGGGGTTGAAAGAGAGATGCACAAAGTTCAGCAAGCATATATAAGCAAGTTCAGAGATGAGAAAGGTCCACACCTGAATAACTGAAGGTTGGTCCAAGCTTTCTCTTGAATCCTCTTCTTACTCCTCTCGCTCCAAGAGACCTGCAAAACAAGTTATACCTTCCTCATACCATTATGACCACATATAAAGAAATGATAATCAAATAAATCTGAAATAATAATCTGAATAATCATCATCATATGATCATAAGCAGAGATTCAATCACACATTGAACAATGATTTGGGAAGAAGAAGGACATCACATCTTTATTAATCTTGAAAACAAGTACAAGTATACCTTCTCTTCAATTTCGGCACCTCACGCAACCTTGATCTGGTTCTGCTGCTTCTCTTCTCCAAAGAACTCAGCCTCCAAGCTCTGCAACACAAGGGGAAGACCTCCAGGGAAAAGGTGTGGGCAAAGAGATTCCCAATTCCTCCAGCATAACAATGCAGAAATTCCAAGTCCCCTCTCATGGACCTCCCTACCTCTATTTATATGGGTGAAATAAGGTAGTTTCAAAGGTTGGAGAAGTTACAGCAGTTAAGGAAATTAAGTTAAATGACTTAAATAATCTCCAATTAACTCGTGTTTTAATGTTTAAATGCTAAGAGGCACATTCGTGGGTTTGCCTTAAGGAAAATCGCGAATGTACAAAAAATGCATTTTTAGGGTATTTTTGGGCATTTTCAGACTTTGGTGTCTTCTAGAAAGTTTTATCTAACTAAAATACCTTTCCAACGGTGTAGAGATGAGGTCAAACAGAGTTACAGAACTCAATATATGGGTCCTCCAATATAGGTGTTTTTTCAGTGACTTTCAATGACTTTCATGAAGGGCCATCATGCGACGGAAACATGGGAAAGTGGTCACAGGAAGAGATGTGTAATTTTGAGCTATAACACTTGTTGAGGAAGAAATGGCTATGCAAATTAGAGCATAAGGACCCATTCATTTGTTAATTTTATCCTCTCACATAGAATTAGCTTGATGGAAATTTCCTCACCGATTTCGCTATGATTTCCATGGCTTCCCACCTTGGAATTTTTATTTTAACTCACAGATTTTTGAGTGAGGAAGTTTATTGAAATTGGGGTTTTGAAAACTTAGATTTGAGATTTTATTGCTTATATAATTGTTGGAAATTTGAAACCCAATACCTAGATGATGTTTTCCCCTCCAAAATAATGTTTTGTGTGAACATCATTTGAATGCTAACCATTAAATTGTATTTGTATCCCCACCTATTACAATTATGCTTGAAAAACCTTTTTTAAATTCCCATAGGTTATTTTATCCGTCCACAAATCGATTTATATGTCCTCAACTATCAAAGTTTACCTTGATAACATTTTTGAGTGCCCAACTATTGTGAGTATGCTTATACAAAAATTTGGTATGCCTAGTTGATATAAATTTTCTCAGGACTATTGTATTTTTTAATCAGCTCTCTTATATATGCCTTGTAGAGTTTGAAGCAAGAATTTTATGTATTAAAACATAAGAAGCATTGAAGAGAGTCGCTTAGCTCGCTTGTAGATATTGCTAGAGTATAAAATATATGATTTTTTTTGTTTTCAACACTTAAGTAAAAATGAAGGAAATCACTGGGCTTTAACTAGAGGATCTCACAACAAACATATTATTGTGTTAAAACTAACATGTTGGAATCCTTTTGTGTTAAAATTGTATGAAGGTTTAAACGATTTTGAACTTTATCCTCCGTAATAGAGTTTCTATAATAGGACTAGTCTCCTTCATGAGTTCGAATCACAATCCCTAGAACATCATGATGTACATCAAGTCTTTAGCATGACTTCAACCACCACAAATGACTACTTTCTTGGTCATAAACAATATATGATATGCCTAATAAATAAGCTTTAACAATGGATTTTTAGTTATTGTCTTTTTTTTCTTTTTCTTTTTGTAAGGCTTGTACCCACAAAGTTTTGAATCGGTGACCTTACACAAGGTGTTCCTTAATATTAAACCCATTCACTGTCTATTCTACACCTATGGATGAATTTTTGGTTGTGTAGCTTCTATTAAAGATGTCCTTTAAAACTTGTCAATTCCTCTTGCCCCTGGAATGCAATCGTATTTTTACTTTGGTAAGAAATAGGCTTAATCGTTCATTATATGTCATAAACCTCTATATATTATCTAAAGTGTTGATGTATTTGTAACTTCGGAATGTATTCATCTATGTATCTTATGTATTGTAACCCGATGTTTATTCCGGGATGTATCTATAATGTAATTGAGTCATGTTGTCATGCCCCGATTTTCCGATCATAAGGATCAATAATGTAAACAAGTCATGTCAAGTCATTGTGGGTAACCCTTCGATTGTCTAAGGGTTAAAGTCCCCACAGTTCTAGGGCACTAGGGTTATTAGACTCTCCTAGTAGAGGTCGGCCCTGGTAGGGTTTTAGTCATGTCGGGATTAGTATAAATAGAGAACTGGAGTCTCTATTTATCACACAACTCATACACACTCAAGTGTAGCGCATAGTTGAGGAAGGAGAAGACACTGGGGCTAGACAAGAAGAATATTACTGCTGTCGGGAGATCACTTATTGTTTTGGGCTTTTACTATTTTGCTGCTAATTCTATCTCTAAGGAAGTTACGGGGTTTTCTCCATTTATGGTTTCCCCGAGGAAAAACACTGTGTTCATTGTCTCTTTTGTTTGCTTGTTGTACTTGTTATTCTCTCAGTTAAAGATCCTAATAATGCTAGCTTAATGTTGAAAAACTAACATGGTATCAGAGCTAACCTGAGAAGAAGACATTATGCAGCTACGGGAACTAGGGATTCCTAGTTTGTGGATCTTCCTCCACATATTTTCAGCAAAAGTAAGGTGGAATAACTCTCCTCCTTAGGGCGCATCTTTCTGTCGTAGCAGAATCCAATTCTGAGGTTTTTCAGTTTTGGACCCGACACTGCTGCCGAAAATTAGGGCTTTTCATAGAAGAGGAATTTTTCAGTGAGCCTAGTCCTGGATGTATCTCCTCCCCAAAATCGAAGTTAGGGACAAATTTCAAGACATTTGGGTGGATAGATCTTTGGAAAAGCAAAACCTAATTTGCTCCTGAACCAGCTCTACAGGATTTCAGCTCAAGTTTCAGATCTGACATCTTGACTTGGTAAGATCTAAAATATTTTGTATTTCCATTTGAGGTTCTCAGTTAAGATGTCTCATCATACCAAGCTTGATGAAAATCTTGAGGGAGCTAATAACTTCCGAGCCTGGAAGTCTAGGATCTCCCTGGTCTTAGAAGAGAATGAGTTAGACTCCTACATCCATGAGGAGGTTCCAGTTCCAGAGAGAGATGAGGCAAAGGCCTTACATAAGAAGAATATGGTTATGGAAAAGAGGATCATTGCTGATTCTATCAAGGATCACCTTATACCTTAGGTTTCCTCTCTCAAGACACCTAAAGCTATGTTTGATGCCCTAACCAAGTTGTTTGAAGGGAAGAACATAAACCGGAAGATGACTCTGAAAAATCAACTGAAGAATGTGAAGATTCAGAATGCAGAGAATATCTAGTCCTACTTCACAAGGGTTTCTCATATCAAGAAACAATTAGAAGCTGTAGATGAAGAAGTGGAGAATGCAGAGATTGTTATGACAACACTGAATGGCCTTCCTAGGTCATGGGATTCTTTCATCCAAGGAATCTGTGCTAGACATAAGTTAGTCAAATTCAGCACACTATGGGAAGAATGTTCTCAAGAAGAAGCATGGATAGCAGCTCGAGAAGAGAAGATGGGAAGTGAATATCAAGCTTTCACAGTTCACTCTAAGAAAGGCAGAAGAAAACCTCATCACTTCAAAGGTAAGAATCCTCATCATAGAGATAACAATAGAAATGACCCATATAGATTAAGATGTTATACATGTGATGAAATAGGACACTTTGCAAAATACTGTCCTAAGAACAAGGTCCAATCTCATAAGAAGAAGGGGAACAAAAGAAGACATCATACTCATGCTGCAGAGGATGATGAACCATCCAAGAAAATAACTAGATATGAAAGTGAAGATTCTTCAAGCGAGGATGAATGTGTTTTGATTTTCTCTCTCATAGGTAACATTACTCATGGTAGTGATGATTGGCTTATAGACAATGGGGTTTCCAAACATATGACTGGATTCAAGGAATCCTTTGTAAGACTGTCAGAACATGAATCACCTCACAAGGTGAAACTAGGAGATGACTACCAATATCCAATATAAGGTAGTGGGGAATCTTCCTATAAACTAGACTCTGGAAAGTCTCTAACAATGAAAGAAGTATTGTTTGTGCCAGGACTCGAGAAGAACCTTCTCTCCATATCAACATTGGATGCAAAAGGAATGAGGTTTGCATTCATAGATGGTCAAGTCATCATGTGGCCAAGAGGTAATACTATTGATGATGCAGTGGTGATTGGAGAACAAGAAGGAGGTTTGTACAAATTGAAGGGCCATCCAGTACAAGCCTTGATCTATGACACAGTAGAGCCAAATGAGCTTTGGCATAGAAGGCTTGTACATGTGGATTACAGAGCACTACCTATTGCAAGCAAAGCTATTGAAGGTATTCCAGAATTCCAAGCAAAACATGATGGGATATGCAAAGGATGGGTGAAAGGAAAGAATACAAAGAAGACATTTCCTAGCAGGGAAAGCAAAGCCAAAGGAATCCTAGAAATCATCCACTCCGATGTATGCGGTCCTATGTCATCAAACTCACTAAGCGGGTATGCATACTATGTTTCTTTTATTGATGATTTTTCTATGAAGACATGGGTTTACTTCATGAAGAACAAAGAGGAAGTATTTATCGAATTCAAGGAATTCAAAGCCTTGATCGAGAACCACACTAAAAAGAAGATCAAGACTTTTTGATCAGATAATGGCGGAGAATTCACTTCGAATGAATTCAAAGAGCTATGCAAAGAATTAGGGATTAAGAGGGAGTTGTCCACTCCTTATAATCCACAACAGAATGGGATTGCGGAACATAAGAACAGAACTATCATGGAAGCTGCAAGAGCCATGCTTCATGATGAAGATCTTCCTATGCATCTTTGGGCGAAAGCTGCCAGAACAGTTGTGTATGTACAGAACCATACTTCACATAGAGTACTCGAGAACAAGACTCCTGAAGAAGTCTTCTTCGACAAGAAACTAGAAGTCAGCAATCTCAGAATATTTGGTTGTCCTGTGTACATACACATTCCAAAACATAAGAGAACAAAATTAGATCCTTCAGGAAAGAAGGGTATATTTGTGGGATACTCTGAAAGCTCGAAGGCTTACAGAATATATTTTCCAGTGTACAAGAAGATTGACATCAGCAGGGATATGACATTTGATGAAGACACAACTTACAACAAATCCAAAAAGAGACCTATTGAAGAACCTGAAGCAGAAGCACCCAGAATTCATGATACAACCATGAACGAAGAAGCTCAAGAAGAAGATCGAGAATTTGAAGAACCACAAAGACCTGTAGATCCACCTCTGGAGAAGAATCCTCATAAGAGGAAACCTGCTTGGGTATGAGAACTTATCCAAGGTGCGGAAAGATATGGGGCTCCAGAAGAGAATCACAGATAAAGAAAGAGAACCAGATCATGCTCTGGGTATGTAGCTTTACTGTGTCATTTCATTGATAAAGAACCTTCTAGTTACGAAGAAGCGGCATACCGGAAAGAATGAAAGGATGCTATGATCGAAGAATACCAATCAATCATGAAGAATGATGTTTGGGATGTTGTCCCAAGACCAGAAGGGAAGTCAGTTGTAACTTCCAAATGGATCTACAAGATCAAGCATGCTGCAGACGGTAGCATTAAAAAATATAAAGCAAGATTTGTGGCACAGGGTTTATCTTAGAAAGAAGGAATAGATTATGAATAAACCTTTGCACCTATAGCCAGATACACTTCCATTAGATCGGTACTTGCTCTGGCTGCAGTGATGAAATGGAAGATACACCAAATTGATGTCAAGACTGCTTTCTTGAATGGTGTAGTAGAAGAGGAAGTGTATGTAGAACAACCACTTGGTTTTGAGAAACATGACAGAGAGTCTCATGTATGTAGATTGAAGAAATCCCTGTACGGTTTGAAACAGGCACCCAAGACTTGGTACGACAAAATTGATAGCTTTCTATCCAGTTTGGGCTTTACCAAGAGTAAAGCAGATTTCAACCTTTACTACAAGGTTGAAGATGGCGACCCAGTGATGCTTCTACTATATGTAGATGCTCTATTTGTAACAGGTACGAATGGGTTGATTGCTGATACGAAGAGAAATCTTGCTGCTAAGTTTGAAATGAAGGATTTGAGGATGATGCATTACTTTCTAAGTATGGAGGTGTGGTAGAGTATAGATGGAATCTTCCTTCGACAAGGGAACTATGCAGTAGAGATCCTAAAGATGTTTGGGATGATGGATTGCAAGGCTATGGCCACACCTATGGCATCAAACCTGAAGCTATTGAGTGATGCTTCATCAGAGTCAGTTGATGCTACGATGTATCGTTAGATGATTGGGTCATTGATTTACCTAATGAACACGAGACCAGACATTTTATTTGCTATGAACACCTTGAGCCAGTTCTTGACCAATCCGAGAAATGTTCACTTGATTGCTGCAAAGCATATTCTGAGGTACCTGAGGGGTACAATTGATTATGGGCTCAAGTACGATGCGAATCAGAAGATTAACCTGGATGGTTATGTTGATTCAGATTGGGTAGGTAGTACCATCGATAGGAAGAGCACTTCAAGGTGTTGCTTTAGTATGGGATCAGGTGTGATCTCTTGGTTTAGCAAGAAACAATCCTGTGTGGCACTGAGTACAGCTGAAGCAGAGTATGTCGCAGGTTGTTCAACTAGTTGTAAGGCAGTATGGCTATGGAAGCTATTGTCTGATTTATTTGATCTCTAGTTGGATGCTACTTGTATACAATGTGACAACCAGATTTGTGTAAAGTTGTCAGAGAATCCAGTGTTCCATGACAAGTCGAAGCATATCGAGATCAAGTACCACTATATCAGGGATATGGTGCAGAGGGGAGCAGTGAAGC
>LPNX010556461.1:32456-78851 GCA_001517045.1 Pseudotsuga menziesii
TCATATTTGAGTGTTGGCCATTCCGACGAGCAGGTTAGATGTAAGGGAAACTTCCATTCTCTAGGAGAATGGAGGCACCTGGTCAGTTACCAAGTAGCTTAGTCAAGGAGGACTGGGGGCCATTCTGATATGACTATAGGATTGGTTCCTACAAGATCAGATGTGAGTGCAGAGCCCTTCCAGCATTGTGAGTAGGATGTGTTCCCACCTGGATGGATGTAAGTGCAGAGCCCTTCCATCATTCTAAGCAGGATGTGTTCCCGCCTGGATGGATGTAAGTGCAAATCCTTTTCATCATTGTGAGCAAGATGTGTTCTCTCCTGGATGAATGTAAGTGCATAAATATTTCATCATTGTGAGCAGCATGTGTTCCAGCCTGGATGAGAGTCTTTCATCATTGTGAGTAGGATGTGGTTCCGGCCTGGTGGAAGAACAGAGTTCTTCCATCATTGTGAGCAGGATGTGGTTTCGTCCTGGATGAAAGTGAGGAAATATTCCATCATTGTGAGCAAGATGTGTTTCGGCTTGGATGGAAGTGCAGAACTCTTCCATCATTGTGAGTAGGATGTGTTCCAGCCTAGATGGATGTGAGTACTGTTCCTTTCTGATGAGCAGGTCAGATATAAATGCTGAAGAAGACCTACATGGGGGCTAGGCCTACAACTAGCATGAAAAAGGGCTAGCTTTGTAGAACTTCCTGTGATGAGAAGAATCATGAGATAGCACTAGTAATGATCCAGATCCAGTGATGATCCAGATCTAGTGATGATGATCCAGATTGAGTGATGATCCAGATCCAGTGATGATGATCCAGATCCGGTGATGATGTCCCATGATGATCCAAATCGAGAGATGATCCAAATTCGAAGATGAAGATGACTTAAAGATAAAGATGACTTGAAGATAAAGATGACTTGATGACTCAGAAGACTTAAGATGGAGATGATGAGATGATCCAACTGATATAGAGAAGAAGACCAGTACTGAAAATTGTGTCGAAAGAATACCTTCCTAGTTAAGAGGGAGTGTTGATGTATTTGTAACTTCAGAATGTATTCATCTATGTATCTTATGTATTGTAACCCGATGTTTATTCTGGGATGTATCTATAATGTAATTGAGTCATGTTTTCATGCCCCGATGTTCTGATTGAGAGGATCAATAATGTAAACAAGTCATGTCAAGTCATTGTGGGTAACCCTCCAATTGTCTAAGGGTTAAAGTCCCCACAGTTCTGGGGCACTAGGGTTATTAGACTCTCCTAGTAGAGGTCGGACCTAGTAGGGTTTTATTCATGTCGGGATTAGTATAAATAGAGAACTGGAGTCTTTATTTATCACACAACTCATACACACTCAAGTGTAGTGCATAGTTGAGGAAGGAGAAGACACTAGGGCTAGACAAGAAGAAGATTACTGTTGTCGGGAGATCACTTACTATTTTGGGCTTTTACTGTTTTGTTGTTGTTTCTATCTCTGAGGAAGTTGCGGGGTTTTCTCCATTTATGGTTTCCCCGAGGAAAAACACTGTGTTCATTGTCTCTTGTGTTTGATTGTTGTACTTGTTATTCTCTCAGTTAAAGATCCTAATAATGCTAGCTTGATGTTGAAAAACTAACATAAAGGAGAGTCATCATAACCTCTAAATGACATATCACAAGCATATCTTTCATTTGTAAATAATAGGCACTTGGGCCATGCAATTTGAGAACATGTTCCATATTTGGAGAAGATGGACGTGGTCCTTTCATCATATAGACCCTTCATTATTTTTGTGTTGAGAGTAGTATACATCTACTAACTTTAGAGTTAAGAAAAATTAATCTATTAACCATGGAAAACACCCCTTAATTAGTTAGAAGAGCATATTTTGAGGGCTCATTGCTAGTGGATTTCCTGCATTCAATTTCATACTATTGGGGTATAATCTGGAAACCCCATAGTGCATTCACATGTTGGAATTTCCCTATAATTCAAAATAAAAATATACAATTCATTATTGTAGATTGTAAAATTCATGAGTGCTATGTATGCTTAGAAAATTCTCCATTTCATGCAATGAAGAAACTTGCTCATATTAGTGTTATTAACTCAAAGAAGATTTGTATTTTCTTTATATGTTTATGATAGGTAATATTGATGGGATTATGAAACCTAATGATTATATATAAAAGGTTAAAATAATAATAATAATAATTCATTTTATCTCTGTGGGCCCCCTTCATTCCCCTCTTGTGGACTCATACCTCCCTTTTGATTCCTTATTCAATACTCATACCTCCCTTTTGATTCCTTATTCAGTTGAAACCTTCAATGTTTTTATGTTATATATGATCAATGCACATATTACAAAGCCAATTGTCATGATTTACTTAGGCCGCTTATGTTTAGGCTTATGGCCATTTCATCATTTACACATACATTCATTATTAGGGGATATAAATTGAGGTATCACCATGCCATGTACATGGTTTTCAATGGTAATAGAACACTATGTTTCCTTTGTCTTCACTTTAGGGTAATGCTCGGGGTTGGCATATTTTAGAGAACCACAATTGTATGGATTTTTTTGTGTAACCTTGCTACCATCACCCCTCCTCTTGACCTTTTTTTGTTTCTCCTCTTTAATCCATATTCCTCCCAAGCCTATAAATCCATTGATTAGAGATTGTTTTAAGGTACAGCAATGGCTTCAAGCTTAGTTGGAATTTCATCACGTTCTTTGTATTCACTAAAGTTACAACCTCTTCTCATTTCCAGTGATGTTCATTCATCTTATTCAGAAACCCCTAAAATTTTTGGTTAGTAATTTCATTCTTATCTTTTTTCCAAAATTATTAAAAAAAATAGTCAATTTAGAAAATACTAAGGGTTAAGTACTTAATTTGAACCAATTTATTTACTTTTTCTAATATCAAACCATAAAGTAAATTTGAGGCAGGCAAGTTTTATCAAACTCTTCAAATTCATTAATTTAAAATTTGGGCAAGTTAACTTGTATCTCACTCATACTAATCTGATATTTTTAAAATATTTTTCCTATTTCATGTTGTTTTATTTTGTCATTATACTTCGCTTTTGATATTGTCTTTTAAAATCATTCTTTTTACACACCTTTTTCAGTTTGCTTGTTTACTAAGCTACTTTATTTATTAAAAAGCCCCTGAAATGCTTACGACAGTTTATTAAACTCATTATATTATTTTTCACATGTTAGTTGTACTCTTCTCACCTTACCTCATTTTTAAACTAACACAAATCGCAAAAAAAAATCAATAAAATTTATTTTCATTTATAAAATATATTTTAATGCACTTTTTCAATTTGAAAAATTAATTTAGTATTTATAATATATCAAAATTAAATGTGTATAGTGACTATAGGTCATCCCGAAATTCTTTTTGCTAATAAGTGATTGGCTCAGATTAAAGATGCTCCTTAAAAATATTATTCTCAAGCTATTTTTAAGACATTTTTTAATATACGAGATTGTTCACTTCTTATATTAAGGAATTTACATAGAAGAGAATTTCTCTCTAAGATGGTGTTGGAGAAATTTATTTAAAAATAACATTCAAATTCAGCCACTCTAAATGTTTATATTTAATTACATATAAATTATTATTTTTTATTTTGAAAGACCCTTTCTCTATGGAAAATGTTTTTGACTACTTTGACAAGATCACTATTTGCAGATTATCTTTTTTCTAAACTTTCCTTTGAAATATAGTGTCCATATATCTCAGTAACTTGCTATAGCTTTTATATACAATGTAATTCATCTTAATAAAATGAATTACTATTATTTTCCATAAAAAAGAAAACATCAAAATCTTAAAAAAATTTGAAGAAAAAAGCTCTTCACAACGAACCTCCATTTTTATTAGTATGATTTCTAAAAATTCCAGGTTGCAATAATATGCTTATAACAAGTGCAATAATCATTGACTTTTATTTTCAATAAACAAATATTTTAATTTAAAGTTAGCTTAATTAGTAAGAGGTGCCCACACTATCTCCGTTCGAGCTTTCGGTTTTTTCGGATCAAACTTTCTATAAGGTAGCCGACAATTTACCACCTCTGATATGACTGAATTTTAAGTACATATTTCCATATATAAAAAATTTAAAAACAAAGTCCAACAAAAAAATATCGTCATTTATAATTTATATATATGGTTGAATCCTTGTAATTTATATTACATGTGAGGTTTGAGGTCTCACGCTGATTTTGTAACATGAAGGATTAAGTCAACAAAGAAGTCATAATTTACATGCGAGGTTTGAGCTCTCCCAGTGATCTTGTAACATGAAGGATTCAATTTTTACAGTTTTCAACTGTAAAATAAACACTAACATTTTAAATATAATTTGTAGATTTTTTTTCAAATCTTTTTTATCAGATTGGTAGTGTTGGTTTTGAATTTTTTTTAAATTTATATTTTAATTTAGAATATGTTTATTTTTAAGTTTCTGTTTCATTTTGGAATATGTTTATTCTGTATAAAATTTTGGATTAAGCTTTCCTGGTTGGCCAACAATTTATCACCTCTGAATGTTTCCATATGAAAAAAAAGTCCAAAAAATTCAACAAAAACATCATAATTTAGATATATATATATATGAGATTGAATCCTTTTAATTTATATTACATTATTACATATGAGGTTTGAGGCTCTCACACTCACATTGTAACATGAAGGATTAATTCAGCAAAGAAGTCATAATTATATATATAGTTGAATCCTTCTGCATTATATTACATGTGAGGTTTAATGAGCTCTCAAAGTGATCTTGTAACACTAAGGATTCAATTTTTACAGTTGAAAAAGAAGCCATATTTATATATATAGTTGAGCCCTTCTACATTTTATTACATGTGAGGTTTAATGAGCTCTCAAAGTGATCTTGTAACATGAAGGATTCAATTTTTACAGTTTTCAACGGTAAATTAAACACTAACTCTTTAAAAATATTTTGCAGATTTTTTGCCAAATCTCTCTATCAGGTTGGTCGTGTTGTGAAGACGCAGCCTTGCAATCATCGCCGTGTTGGTCGTGTTGTGGAGACGCACCCTTGCCATCATCGCTCATCTTTGCCTGGAAATTAAGAAAAACGCGTACCTGAAAGAAATTTTTCAAGTTTATGTTTCATTTTCGAATATGTTCAATCTGTACACAATATAATTATTTGAAAGAAAAAAAAAGGACTTTCTATAACTTACTTCAATAAGATTCTTATCCAAAATGCCTTTGACGAGGTTAAACAAAATGTCATTGGTATACTCTGGATGGCCTTGGATGCCCAGTATGTTATCACCCAGAGAAAACATTTCAATATTTGTTTTGGCTGAAGATGCCAGAATCTCTGCGCCTGCGGGAACATTATACACCTGCACAACAATTTTTATTCAGTAAGACTGTAGGAAGTAAAGGTTACTTGAATTCTTATGAATTCAGCCGTATATATCCTAAAATGATATATACAATTCTTTTATTCAGTGAGACTGTAGGAATTAAAGGTTGAATTGTTATGAATTCAGCCGTATATATCCTAAAATGATATATACAATTCTTTTATTCAGTGAGACTGTAAGAAGTAAAGGTTACAGCTTGAATTGTTATGAATTCAGCCGTATATATCCTAAAATGATATATACAAATTCTTTTATTCAGTGAGACTGTAGGAAGTAAAGGTTACTTGAATTGTTATGAATTCAGCCGTATATATCCTAAAATGATATATACTTAATTCTTTTATTCAGTGAGGCTGTAGGAAGTAAAGGTTACTTGAATTGTTATGAATTCAGCAGCATATATCCTAAAAATGATATATACAACTATTTTATTCAGTAAGACTGTAGGAAGTAAAGGTTACTTAAATTGTAATGAATTCAACCGTATATATATCCTAAAATGATATATACAATTCTAAAACCAACTGTAATCAATATATCTTTTGGATTTTTACAAATACAGAAACAAATCTCTGGAAGTAGGAATTTTGGAAAACTCTGGAAGGAAGAATACCGTATCTTGATGGCATTCAACTATACTAATCATAGAAGGGATCTGAAAACCAGAATACTTTTCCGAGAGCTTATCAAAAACTGTAATTTTCCTCAATCCAATATCCCATCCGACTAAAGCTCTTCCAATTTTTCCTCCCAAAGCTCGGCACAAAACCTACTTGACAGAAAACAAGAAACCTGTGACTAATTAAGTATGGCCATTACAATTAAATAAGACATTGCTAAACAGAGATAAAGAAAGGGAGAAATCACAAAACCTGCTTGACGGAAAACAAGAAACCGGTGAGTAATTAAGCATAGCCATTATAAAGAAATGCGGCATTGCTCAACAGAGATCAAGAAAGGGAGAAATGGATTACAGTACCTGGTGGCCGAAGCATATACCGAGGATTTTAATGCGCATTGTGTTCAGTGTCTGCAAAAAATTACAGAGCTTCAAGATCCAGGGATCGTTTCCGTGGGCATCATAACGACTTCCAGTGACGACGAATCCGTGATACTTACACAGATCTTCCATAGCAGGAAACTCGTCATCAACAACTCTAAATAAATCCCAAGTTTCGCCAGGCTCGCTCAACATGTCAGCGAACAAAGTGAAATATCCTCCATATCTATTCTTCAAATAGCCCTGATCAGGCGCACATAACAGAACCCCGAATCTCTTCGCCATTCTCAGGAGCTCCGGATTTACAACTCGATCCGCTCTGTTTCTTCCCGGAATAAACGCCGAGATGAGTAGCGAAGGATGATGAGGCGGGACGATATATATAGGCGTATGGCTCTATATTTTAATTCGGAAAAACAGCACGCAATCCGTGTCATGGACTAAGCCATCAGAACAGATACCAGGGAAGCGACTTGTGAAGAACGTGTTGCTGTCATGAGTTCGTGGCCCCACCCACAGAACAATAATTCTAGATGGGATCTGGCAATGGGACGTTACCTCCATCGTTTAAGGGGGCAGCCTGATAAATACCCTCATTTTTGGCTGATTTTGTTGGAATTTTGTTTGCTAGACATCATTGAAGTAGTGGATTACTTTAAATTCTGTAATTTATAATTGGCATTGCTGTGTAATTTATAATTACCATTGCTATTAAATTTTGTAAAGGACAAAAGTGTGTAAATTTTATTTTTATTTTTATTAAATATTTTGATTAATTATGTTGATAAATATTATCTTAGGTTTTGGATTTGTGTGAGCAAATCAATAAGATTAGCGTCACTGAAACAAGATTACAACCATGTGTTTATTTTATGGTCGTTGTATCGTGTTATGCTTAAATGCAAATTGACTAGCACACCCACATAGTTTGTGGCTAGATCACAATGATATGGATCAAATGGTTGAGAGATATTGATGTAATGGAAGACAAATTGAAAACAAAAATATTACCATAATTACCATTGGCATTGTTGGGTAATTTATCCTCAGATTCTTTTAGTTATTTTTTACTTCGATACAAGTTTTTATTTGAGATTTGGGGTAGATTATTACCTATGTTTTTCCGTCTACGGACCTGATGAGACAAATGTACTCGCCAGATTGATTATATAGCAATCGTTCAAAATTAGAAATAAAAAATTATTAAAAAAAAAGTATACAAAATAAGTGGTAATTGATCCATGCATCACTACCAATTATCCATTCATCAGCTACCTGCTATTTTGTATATAAATATATATTTTTATAATTGTTTATTTTGAATTTTGAACTACTGTCATAGAATCAATCTTAGTAGTACACTTGTCTCATCCTCATCCATAGATGGAAAAGCATAGGTGGTAGTCCACCCCAAATCTCAAATACAAACGCCTATCTTCTTAATTAAGATTTAAATAAGCTTAAGCTAAAGGATGGTTAAAGAAACGTGGTAGTCCACCCCAAATCTCAAATACAAATGCCTATCTTCCTAATTAAGATTTAAAAAAGCTTAAGTTAAAGGATGGTTAAAGAAACACTTAACATTTTGTTTGTGTTTTTTTAGATCAGTTTTTGTTTTTTTTGTTTATTAAACAGTATTTGTCTTATGCTTATATTAACTCTACAATTTGGTATGAATAGTGGATATAAAATTATATATTTGAGCATTTGTTTAAGGGCCAAATATCTTCACAAAACTAAGTAGTTGGTTGTGTCTACTTTACTTGTGGTTGTGCTAGTATATATATACCCACTCTAGCAGATACACTTAATTTGTGGTTGATGAATATGGATAGGTCACAAGTTAAGCGTTATGAACAAGTTAGCTATTACTTGTTCTCCATGCTTAGTTGTAATCACTTGAACATGCCTCCATGTTTAGTTTTAATCACTTTCCTTGCCCATGCCTCAGCTACCTATTACCTTCTCTAGTTAAATGGGTTCTCTCTCACCACCTGTTATCCATGAATGACAACAAGTTATCCATGTATCCATGAATGGCATACTAGTTATCCATGTATAAGCAAGCAATTTTTTTAAATTTATTTTTTTAATAATTATTTATTTCCAATAATTTTGAACATGTACATAAAATCAATCTGGACAATACACTTGTCTCATCCTCCTTCAATCTAGAAAAAACATAGCACAACTCTTTTAAAAATTCTTTAAGAACCTCCTTACCTCGGAACCAAACCAATTTAAAAAAAATACACTGTATCATGAAGGAGTGTACAATTTCAGCTTCATTGTTGCAAAGTGTAGTGATGAATATATCCATATTCATGTTCCAATTATGCTACTATAATTATCACAATTTTAGTTTTATATAAAATATTATTTTATCTATACTAACTTTTAATTTAAAAAATTATTATTATCAATTAATTATTCATTTTAGTTTTATATAAAATATTATTTTATCTATACTAACTTTTAATTTAAAAAATTATTATTATCAATTAATTATTCATTTTAAACAGTAAAGTAAGTATATCTCGAAAACGTTTTTTAAAATGCTTGTTATTCGACAATCTCGGAAGTGCCCACGAAGAACATGCTTAATAATTCATATTCAAGAAAAAAATAAAGTAAGAAACACATTTTACACAATTCACTTTCGGTGGAAAGAAATTCGTTTAATTTTCATGGTTTTTTTACCAGTGACAAACTTTATTTTAAATAATATTTAAAAATGTTTATTAGAAAATATAGAAACTAATTTATCCATAGAATTATTAAATATATGTTTTTAATATTAATATATTTAATACTAATTCCGTACGCTACTGATAAGATACAATGAACCTAGACATATTTTAAATGCAATAAAGTTTGCACTGTTGACTAAAGCAAGCAACAATATATATTCTGTTATAATATCAAATTGCATTCCACGTTACTATGGTGGTTTTACTTAATCGCGTTATTTAGTTTTTCAACTTTATCTCTTCTCATATGTCAACGTCCGTCCATCAGGTCTGTGCTGAGTCTTGTTGGAAAAAAAAGGTATATGCTGAGTAATTATCAATTCGAGTGGCCACTCGAGTGCCTTCCATGCTCAGTTTCTGTTTATGCTGACGCTGACGTGGATTAAAAAAAAACTACTTTTATCATCTTTCATTCATTTTATTTTATTTAAATATATATTAAAGATTTTTTTCCACCTAAAAAAATTATATTATATTGATAGTATATGAAAAATATAAATAAGTACATATGTAGATAAAAAGGGCAGCAAACCTAGGTAGACAAGTTTCCCCCAAATACATAGTTCATAAGACCAAATAGATAGACAATACATTAGACCCAAACATAAGGCAAGAAGACCAAATAGATAGACAATACATTAGACCAAAAAATAAGGCAAGGGTCCACTGAAAATGAGAAAAACATGACCAAGAGGGCAGACCTAGGAGCTAGGCATGAAAGAACTCGAGCTTTTCCTCGTAAACAAAAGAACCATCTAGCCACAACTCTGAGGAGATGAACCCCTCGACCAACCGCAAAGATGATTTGCAGAGGGAGACAACAAAATGGTTCTATGATCTACAGACATACTGAAAAGTAATATCCTCAAATTTGTTAATTAGCGATTTTGTGTGTTTTAACCAAGTTAAGAGATGAAGGATTTGAATATTATTACCACACACTGCCAAGTCGATGATGACCTTTGAGTTGCCATATGGTAAGGTTTATATGGATATTGGACTTCTCAACTTCCTTTCTTCAACTTTTAGCTTTTTAATTTCCTTTTAAGAAAACTGATCAATTTTGGGTGACAAATTTGTAAATGCTATATGCTTAGTTTTGGATCAGTTTTTAAATATCTTTCTTATCACTTTTGTCCAAACTTGGTTAGAATAGTTGGAATTGCAAAGATAAGTTTTTGAGATTATACAATTGAGGTACTAAATCCATTTTTACGAGAGAAATTGAATTTGAATAATGAGAAATTAATTTTTTTACCACAAACTAAAGCATAATTTTAATTAGAAAAATCCAAAAGACAACTCCAATTTTGGGAAAGGGGTGAAGGTGACCTTCCATGTTGAACACAAAGATGCAAGCATTGAACTTCCACTAATTTAACCTTTCTTAGGGATCACATCAATAGGATGTAGAGAATCACATGGCAAACTCATAGTAAATGAAAATGAAAATACATAGGTGCAAGCATTGAACTTCCACTAATTTAACCTTTCTTAGGGATCACATCAATTGGATGTAGAGAATCACATGGCAATCTCATAGTAAATGAAAATGAAAATGCAACTTTTTGTTGCAAAAAGAAGAGGAGTAAGCTATCTATCCAACCATTTGCACCGGGGCCCACTTGACTCCATCTGGTGATAGATTACTCTGTTATATTTTCATAACAGTGAGACCAAGAATAGCAGATTCTGCTTCTTTTCTTGCATTTTAATTCTAGATCAATTCTACAACAAACTATTATTACACTCAGATATAGTGCAATAATGAAAAATACTAATTTACCAAATCAAATTAAATCTACAGACTGAACCGATCTAAACCTAATCTGAAATTGTGTTCTAAAAACTTGTAATTTGAAATTCAATTGTTATAGATTTGATAACGCCAATGTTATGTGTGTATTCTAGTTTAAAACTTCAATCTCCCTTATCATGAAGGATAAAGAATCCAAGGTTTAAACCTGAATCAACTTCCATAAAACAAATAAAGGAGCTGATTAATTGTTACAAGGAAGTTGGTAAAACATTCCAAGTTTTAGATCTTTCTAGTTATTTTTATGGAGTTGACTAAAATTATACAGTTCTAAACATACATTTGCAATTTTCATAAAAATTCCAATCAAAACTTACAATGTTAAACTTGCACTTAAAAAACAAGAATTTCCATAGCTAAATTTATGGATGGATGAATTCGAGAGCGCGGTTGATGTGAAAGTAAGTATTGGAATTGGTTGTTCTTGGTCTCACAGAAAGGTAACGGAGTAAGCTATCACCCGACGATGTCTGGTGGGCCTCGGTGCAAATGGTCGGGTAGATAGCTTACTCCAAAAGAAGATATATAGAATCACTCATCAACCACATAGCAAATGAAATGAATCACTTTGTTGCAATTTGTATGTCATTTTCATAACATATAGAATACATTTTTTAAGACAATTACGCCTCAATAAGACAACTCTAATTTGAAAGAAAACTTAAGATAGCTGGTATGAAATTCTATATTGAACATAAAGATACAAACAATAAATTTCCACTAATTTAACCTTGCTTGGGATAATATCAATAAGATATATAATCACATGTCAATGTAGTAATAAATGAAAATACAACTTCTAGTTGCAAAAAAATATAAATATATATATAGAATCACTTCTCAACCTCATAACAAATGAAATAGAAGGTTATGAAATACAATTCTTCCTTGCAATTTGCATGTCATTTTTATAGTATATAAAAATATATATATATTTTTTGTTTTAATTGTATGAGATAATAAGATAAAAATATTTAGGAGGTTTTGGAACTGGGATTTATGGTGCTTGTTGAGCGATTTATTTTTCTTTAATTTGTTGATATTTAGTTGACATATATTTGCTCGACTTTTCAGATTGGAGTAAACTTTCTACCCGACCATTTGCACCGATCAGACGACCTAGCTCGCGTGAGCTGTCACATCACTGAGTGTTGGTCATGTATCTTTTATGTCACCTTTGATTTAATAAAATAGCAAGAAACTATTTTTTCTTGTTGAAAAAAAACATCTCAATAGATGGAATACAACTTTGTTACATGTTATGAAACTTTATTAATATGGAGTCTGTTTAAAATCTATGCATTTTAAAATAGTTTTTCTGAAGTGGTTTGGATGACTTGTCACACGAAATTTGCCACGTGTAAGTGGAAATGACAAGGTTATGATTAATGCCACAAGTTAATAGGATGACAAGGCTATAAAGTGGTTTGGATGACTTGTCACACTTAAATTTGCCACGTGTAAGTGGAAATGACAAGGTTATGATTAATGCCACAAGTTAGTAGGATGACAAGGCTATGATCGTGTTCAACAAGTTCAAAGTATTAAATGCGTGCAATTTTATTATCTTCTCATAGCTCACGCCATGCATTTAAAAATATATTATTCACATAAAGTTTATTAAAAACATGCATTGTGTGTAATAATTTAAATTTTATATGATTTTCATGGGTATCCAACTGTTTTGTTCGTGGATGACAAGCATTGCTCTAATTTAATTTGTTTAGATTTGAGAATAATTTCAAGGATGGTAGTGGATTTTTTAGATTTGAGAATTTCTAGAAATGGTAATGGGTTATCTAACAAGAACACCTTTTACTCATTCTTATATGTATACTTTCTGATATTCCTTTGCCAAGGGAATATGTCTAACTTCCACCGATTTGAATATGTGAATCGGCCTATATACAATATTTTAGGATTGTGATAAAGTTTTAAAGGATACGTATAAGAAACAATAAATTATTCATTGTTTTGGAAGGTGTAAAGAAAGAGAAAAGATTGAACGATGTGATGCAGTAAAAAGAGAGTACTAAAATAAATGTTTTTGAAAAGTTTTTTTTTTATAATTAAAATGTTTTTTTTATTTGCTAAAGTATTATGGAAAACATAAAAGAAAGAATTAAAATTTAAGTGAATTTGGAATTGAAAAAAACAAATTGAAACATAGAGTGTAAAGTAATTTAATTATAAGAGACAACCCGCATGGGTGTGGCTTATTGGTGATTTACTTTATATGAAGTTACATCTTGTAAATGAGGTCACAAGTTCAAATCAACCTGTGTCCCATGCTTGTGGGTTGTTGTGGGGCACCTAGGGGTATAGTGGTAGCAGGAATGGATGCCTAGAACCTGTGTCACGCGAGTACCAACCCAGTCCCCAGTTGTTGATTCCCCTAGCACGTATCATGATTATTTTCCAAAGGAATTCAAATTTTCTTAAACTATATGTATATATATAAACATTGATAACTTATCACCGTATAAGTTCTTTCAGGAAGGTAGACTCAATTCACTAGTTACAACTATGAGCAGCATGCACAAGAGTCATGATAAGTAGCTCTTATTTTAAACACACAAATGGACGAGACCGGCAACAACCCATTGGCCCACTTAACAAATAAAAAATAGAAATCTGGAACAAGATCCTACATCCAGAGGAGAATAAAATAGTAATTATAGTAAACTAAAGTTCTTGTACAACAAAAATAAATATTAAAATAGAGAATATAGCTTATACATATATTCATTTACCCTTGGAGAAGACTATAAACTCCACACCTAATTACTTAGTAAAACGGGAAGGAAATATGTGATGGGACATGTTGTAGTGAAGCGTGGATAATAACTTCAGCCTATAATGAGAAACATCTCAATTTGTATTTGCATTTTATGTATACAAGCATATTTCTAAATAAACTCCAATCCTTCTTAACATCAAATTATAGAGATTGCAAGGTTTCAATTTCCTTTAAGTTAAAGGCATACATTTGCCATCTTTACAATGAAATTTCTAATGTGAAAATGAAAACACAATATAAAATTGTCTAGCACAAGCCAAAAAATAGTACACCATTTCCCGAGGAGACATAAAAGGAATATAGAATGACCTCATGTTTGCTAGTAAGGCATTTCCCTGTTCAGTTTTGTTGTAGCACAAGAAATTGTATTTAGAATTTGTTGCTAAAGTTGTTTGCACACAAAGAGGGTAATTTAAGTCTATACATGAAAACAATGATAATTGGACCCATTCATCTATGATCCCATTTGCAGGAGCTATTTCTTTTACTGCGTTGTTATTCTAAGGTTTTTTGGTGTTGCTTTAATAGCTTATGCTTCAACAAATCACTTCTTCAACTTCTCAACCTCCTACCAAAGAAAACTTTTATCATCAACAATTTAGGAAGAAAAATACCATAAAACAATGGTAAAAGTAAATGATGGACAAATCCAAACATAGGTCACATTGTGGTAAATACTACATATAAGCATCAATTCTGATCATCACAAGCAGGAAACTATGTATCTCTATGGGAATTTTTAAGAGTGGAGAATTTACCTACAAAAAATATTTTTCAGTGATGAAATAATATACATATAAAGTCACTTGAGGAATGAATGGAGTTTTCCTAAAAACAATGATATCTAAAAGTGATTTGAAATGGATCAATATATAATTTTTCATCTATTTTGGCACTTTCTGGGTGGAAATATATGATGAATTGGCTTGTAGGGCCCATTTTAGGGAAGGTTTCAATTTGTAAATTTGGGGTCTAAAACCTTTGAAGGCCTAATTGAGGGATTAAATGATGTTTTTTGTAGAAAAGTTAGTTTCTTCTACTATGCCCCCTAACTTTATTCCACACTTGGATACCTTTCCAACGATGCAAGAATCGCCTCAATCAAATTCTGTATGAGGTAATTATGCCTCTCATAAGTTGACCTATCTAGTTGATCACCATGGTACTGAGTGTATTCCACATCATCTCTCGTTTCCCACACATTTGGAGCTAGTCACATGTGGACTTTCAAGAGCATTCTAGAAGTTCCAAAACCCTATCATGAATTGGGAATTGAGGCATGCAAAAAACCTAGAACTAACCCTAGACAACTATCAGAATATGTTGTGGCTATGTTAAATATTAGGCCATTAAGAAAAGAAGGGGTTTCATTCTTAGGATGTTATTGTATTGTTCCATAGTTGAGCAACAACATGGTAATGGAGATTAGAGATGAATGGAGGAAGTAGGAGATATTGTAGTAGTCATTATGGTTGTAGAGTCATAAGTAATCCATAAAGAGTACATTTTCCTTTGTATTTTCATTAAGAGAAAGACATAGTCCTCATTTATGGTTGGGTTTTTTTCCCATAGAGGGTTTTCCTAAGGTAAATCTTGTGGTTATTGCATGGATTGCGTATTTCTCCGCTTTAATTATTTTTCATAGAGTTCTAGTTTACTTAGTATTCAATAGAAATAAGCTAATAAAAGTCTAAGTTGTAATATCCATTGTGATGCATTGTTCTTATGGAATATCCACTGTAATTTACGAATAAAAAAAAATAAAAAAATAAAAGAGACGATGATTGATAATCTTGGTCAAAAAATAAAGCGAGTTATAACTAAAGAGGATTGGAGCAAGCTTATTGCTGGCATTGAAAAGGGAGAAAACATAAGATTTTTTTGTTAGAATTTTTAACATTTAAGCTATATGATCTTAGGATCTTATCTGAGAGAATAACAAGCACAACAATCAATCACAAGAGACAATGAACACAAAGATTTTCCTTGGGGAAACCATAAAGGAGAAAACCCTGCAACTTCCTCAGAGATAGAATCAACACCAATAGTAAAACCCAAAGACAGTAAGATGATCTCTCGACAGCAGTAGTCTCTCTCTCTCTTGTCCCAGCTTCTTCTCTCTCTCTCAGTTATGCGCTACAACTAAGTGTGAGTGAATGTGTGTTAAATAGAGAGGCTCCCTCTCTATTTATACTAATTCCTGACTTGACAATAACTCACTAGGGCTAACTTATCTAGGAGAGTCTAATAACCCTAGGTCCCCACAACTGTGGGGACTTTAACTCTCGATCAATAAGGAGGGTTATACTCTATGAATTTACATGACTTGTTTACATTATTGAATCTCCAGATCAGAACATCGGGGCATGACATGACTCAATTACATTACAGATACTTCCTAGAATAAACATCGGGGTACAATACATAAGATATACAAGTGAATACATTTCTAAGTTACAAATACATCAACACTCCCTCTTAACTAGGAAGGTATTCTCTCAACACAAATTATCAGCACAAGTCTTCTTCTCTGTATCATCAAGTCATCTTCATTAATTCTGGATCATCATTAGATCATCATCGAGTCTGGATCATCACTTGATCTGGAGCATCACTGGATCATCATCAAGTCTAGATCATCACTTGATCTGGAGCATCACTAGATCATCACTTGATCTATATTGTCACTGGATCATCATCAAGTTTGGATCACTTGATCTGGATCGTCACTAGATCATCATCAAGTCTGGATCATCACTTTATCTACATAGTCACTGCTGGATCATCATTGGGTCATCATCACTGGTGCTATCTCAATTCTACTCATCACTGGAAGTTCCACAGAGCCAACCCTTTTTCATGCTGGTTGTAGGCCTAGCCTTAATGTAAGTCTTCATCGTCTTCAACACTTATATCTGACCATGGAATGAACCATGTCAGAAAGTCCTGCCTAGCACTTACATCTAACCATGGGAGGAACAAATCCAAGAACCATGTCAGAAAGGCACGCCCAACACTCACATCTAACCATGGTAGGAACACATCCAAAACCCATGTCAAAAAGGCCCAGCACTCACATTCGACCTCATCTTGTCAGAAAGGCTCTGCACTTACATACGACCTCATCATGTCAGAAAGGCTCTACACTTACATCCGACCTCATCATGTCAGAAAGGATCTGCACTTACATCCGACCTCATTATGTCAAAAAGGCACTGCACTTACATCTGACCTCATCATGTCAGAAAGGCTCTGCATTTACATCCGACCTCATCATGTCAGAAAGGCTCTGCACTTACATCTGACCTCATCATGTCAGAAAGGATCTGCACTTACATCTGACCTCATAATGTCAGAAAGGCGTTGCACGTACATCCAATCATGTGTGAACAAATCCCTCAATTGCATCAGAATGGCTCTGCATTGATCATGTGAGAATGCATCCCACAATCACATCATAATATCTCTGCACTGATCATTTGGTAACACAACCCACAATCACATCAGAGCATCTCTGCACTTATATCTGATCATGTGGGAACATATCCCTCAATCACATCAGAATGGCTCTGCATTGATCATGTGGGAACACATCCCACAATCACATCAGAATATCTCTGCACTAATCATGTGGTAACACAACCCATAATCACATTAGAGCATCTCTGCACTTATATCTGATCATGTGGGAACATATCCCTCAATCACATCAGAATGGCTTTGCACTGATGATGTGGGAACACATCCCACAATCACATCAGGATATCTCTGCACTGATCATGTGGTAACACAACCCATGATCACATCAGAGCATCTCTACACTTACATTTGACCATGTGAAGCTTAGCCTTCCACCATGTCAGAAAGGCCAACAGACACATCAATTCCCTTTGGAGGGAACCTCAATCTGGAGAACACCAAGTTTCTCCCTGAAGTACTAAACCTTTACTGTGGCTAATGGTTTGGTCAGTACATCAGCTATCTACTCATCCGTCGCAACATATTGGAGCTTCACTTCTCCTCTCTGCACCATATCCCTGATATAGTGATACTTGATCTCGATATGCTTTGGCTTGTCATGGAACACTGGGTTCTCCGACATTTTCACATAGCTCTGGTTGTCACAATATATACAAGTAGAATCCATCTGGAGATCAAATAAATCAGACAGTAGCTTTCTCATCCACACTGCCTCATAACTAACCGAACAAGCTGCAACATACTCTACTTCGGTTTTACTCAGTGCCACATAGGATTGATTCCTGCTAAACCAGAAGATCACACTTGATCCCATATTGAAGCAACACCCTGAAGTGCTATTTCTATCAATGGCATTGCCTGCCCAATCCGAATCCACATAACCTTCCAGGTTAATCTTCTTATTCGCCTCATACTTGAGCCCATAATCAACTGTACCCTTTAGGTACTGGACTATGCTTTGCAGCAATTAAGTGAACATGTCTCGGATCTGTCAAGAACTAGTTGAATGTGTTCATAGCAAAGCAAATATCTGGTCTCGTATTCATGAGGTACATCAAGGACCCAATCATCTCATGATACATCGTAGCATCAACCGCTTCTGATGAAGAATCACTCAATAGCTTCATGTTCGATGCCATAGGTGTGGTCATGGCTTTGCAGTCCATCATCCTGAACCTCTTTAGGATCTCTACTGCATACTTCCCTTACCCCAGGAAAATTCCATCTGCATTCTGCCACACCTCCATGCCTAGAAAATAGTGCATCATACCCAAGTCCTTCATTTTGAACTCGGCAGCAAGCTTCCTCTTTGTATCAGCAATCAACCCATCCTCACTTGTTACAAATAGATCATATAAATACAGTAGCAGTATCACTGGGTTCCCTTCTTCAACCTTGTAGTAAAGGTTAAAATCCGCTTTAAGCTTGGTAAATCCCAAACTGGATAGGAAGCTGTCAATTCTGCCGTACCATGTCCTAGGTGCCTGTTTCAAACCATATAGGGATTTCTTTAACTTACACACATGAGTCTCTCTGTCATGTGTCTCAAAACTGAGTGGTTTCTCCACATATACTTCTTCTTCTACTACACCATTCAAGAAAGCTGTCTTGACATCCATCTGGTGTACTTTCCACTTCATTACTGCAGCTAAAGCAAGTACTGATCTGATGGAAGTATATCTGGCTACAGGAGCAAAAGTCTCTTCATAATCTATTCCTTCTTTTTGGGAGAAACCATGAGCCACAAATCTTTCTTTATATTTCTCTATGCTACCATCTGCAGCATGCTTGATCTTATAGATCCATTTGGAAGTCACAACAGACCTTTCCTTTGGTCTTGGGACAACATCCCAAACATCATTCTTCATGATCAATTGATACTCTTCGATCATAGCATCTTTCCATTCTTTCTTTTCTGCCGCTTCTTCATAGTTGGAAGGTTCTTTATCAATGAAGTCACATAATAGGGATACATAACCGAACCAGGACGTGGTTCTTTTCCTTTCTATGTGTATCTCTTCTGGAGCCCCATATCTTTTTGCACCTTGGATAGCTTCTCGTACCCAAGCAGGTTTCCTCTTGTGAGGATTCTTCTCCTGAGGTGGAGATATAGGTTCATGAGGTTCTTCTATTTCTTGATCTTCTTCTGGAATTGCTTCGTTCATGGTTGTGTCATGAATTCTGGGTACTTCTGTTTCTATAGGTTCTTCAACAGGTCTCTTTCTAGATTTGTTGTAAGTTGAGTCTTCGTCAAATGTTACATCCCTGCTGATGTCGATCTTCTTGAATCCTGGGAAGTATATTCTGTAATCCTTCGAGCTTTCAGAGTATCCTGTTATACCTAAATCTTGTCACCATCATGTGATGAGATCCTTATTTTCCATGTTTTCCTTTAATCCCAACACTTGGAGTGGAAACTTGCTCTATTTGTCAATTCTACTTGAAAAAACCTAGAACCGCGCTTACCCTGTGGCTGATGAGCGGTAACTTTCTCAACACCGCCTGTATCTTGTTATAGATAAGCGGTGCCACCGCCTATAGGATTTTTTCCTAAAGTGGTTCTCACCTAAACCGCTCTGTCATAAGGGAACAAAAGCGGTGCCCTGGGTAAAATGGGAAAAATATAAGTTTCTCAAGGATTCTAGAACTTGAGCCTCGTGTCCTCCCTTATCCCTATCTTTATGGGTTAGTTTGATCTTGATATCCCCCTTGATAAGATCTTGGAGCCACCTCGCCCACCATTCTCTCAACTATCGCTATCCATTGAGCCTTATAAACACAAGCTCATATCCATAGTTGAGGGGGAGAACTATAGAGGTATTGTTATGCTGTTGAATTAACTACCTAGTCCAAACCATTGGAGAGCATAGAGAGAAAAATTGGAGCTTATTGGGATGAAGTGTTTGTCTCATGGAGGATCTTGTCGACACTAAGGAAACGGTTATAAGATTCTCCATACATTCTTAATGCAAAGTTGATTTCCATCCTACATTTCTGTTGTTTTGATTTCACATGTATATGTTGTTAGATTCCTTAGTCACTAGCATGGATATGTAGATTATTTTCTAGTAGCTTTGATGTGCTTGTATGTTTGATATGTTTGTAGGTACACAGGTTCATAATCGAAGCAGTATTCCAAGTGTCTACAACATTCAAGGAAGGTTTTCATCCTTTGTTGTTCACTCATTTGTTCTAGATCTGAACCATTCAGACTAGAGGAACAACTTCTGTTCGCAGAAAGTGCAATATTCTTGATAACAAATCTGGCGAATTTGCTGGGGAACAGTGCAAATCTCAGTTGATCTAATCTTCCTCAGTCCTTGAACTCTTGTCTGAATCCAGGCTCCATCTCCAACTCTCTTTAGTTAGATCTGCCATCTGACTTAGTGAATTTTGGTTTGAAACTTTCAGATCCGAACTATTTTGACTTTATCTGCTCTTTTTTACTGTCAATTCATCAATATTTGCCTTGATCTGATCAATTTCTAACTTGATTTTTCGTTCTCCTTGTGTTTTGGATCTATTCAGGGAACTGCACATGTGTTGTTGGAAACAAGCAGTGCCACCGCCTGAACTTTGTTAGCCATAAGTGGTGCCATCGCCTGAGTCCCGTTATCCAGAAGCGATGCTCATCCAGAACCGCTCTGTCAAGACCCCTCCAGCATGGTGCCAAGTAGGCCTTGTTCCAGAACTAGTTTTTTTATCATTTTTTGTAAAAATTTGAGTTTGTTTGCTTTCAGCCCTCACTGTCAAGCTTGTGTGTTAGAATCTGAATGCTCATGGTTGAAAATTATGTGGTAAAATATTGGTTTGATTGAAGAATTCAAAAGCTATATTAGGCTTGTTGATTATTCATTTGCTTCCATGCTTGTTGGTTGTGATTGTGAAAGGAATTTTTTGAAAGCTTAGGTCTCAGTTAGTTCTCTTTTCATATCTTTTATAAAGACTAAAAGAAAAACCTTTTGATTAGCATCTTGATTTCATTTTTTTTTTTCATAGAGGACTTCTTTTTTGCTTTTAAAAAGAAATTTTTTTGATTGAGATTAGGTCATTATCATTATTGAGCATAAGGCATTGGATCTCTAATTAGCCTCACAAGCTTTCATGTTCTCTGTGTTCTTTTGTCTCTCTTGCATTAGTACTATCTCACCAAAAGAAACAATTGTGTAGTTTTAAGTTAGATCTATCTATGTTTCAATAAAAATCGAAAAAATAGAGTGCATATGCATGTAGAGTGCTTGTTTTTTCTCTTTTAGGAAAAGAGACTCTTACTCTTTTGATTGCTTTCAAAAAGAAAATGAGTTTGGAATGTGTTGCTTGTCTTGGATTTTGATTTGTTCCAAGTAGTTGTTTGGGAATTTTTGGTTTTCAAAATGAAAAGAAAATACTCTCTTTCCCTCCCGTAGGTAGGCATACCACAACCGGTAAAGTGAAATATTTGCATCTACATTCTGCATGGTTTTACTTTCTCTGTCAAAATTCCATGCATTCACCTAACCGTCCACTTTAAAATTAACGATAGTTATAGGCTAAAATTTACATAGCAATTTGAGTGATAGGCTAGAGACGTGTTCAGGTGTCATTAAGCATAGGAGTTGTCATTACTCATCCGCATTACATCCCGAGACTCGCGTGGTTCTTCAATGTACCGTCAGTATATCGAACAACCTTTCACGTACCCTTGAGGTATAAAGAAAGGTACTTCATGTACTCGATTGTATATAGGAAGGCCCCTTGTGAACAGTTATGCATTAGACAACACTACTACCAATTTGAGCTCCCACGTACCTTGCGTATATCGGGAGACCCCACTAGGGTACCTTATATATCTGAGAAAATCCCTTTGGCCATCTTGCTTGGAGCCATACACCGAAAAAAACATTCAGGGAGATTACTACGCACGTACCCTTGAGGTATATCGTGAGTGGCACCTTCTTGACAATCCTGGTGAGAGACCTGACTCTATGAACTCCTCCTGTCATTTAAGTTTGCTTGTTTGGCCTATAGCTTGAGTAGGGAAATTTTTGGTGTGTTTTCTAGTTTTGAGACCCTAGGTTATATAGTAACTGTACAAACTAGCTGAGTTAAGACAGTCCAGAAGAGTACAAGGCTTTAGACCTGATTTTATTCCTGTTTCACGAGAAGATCCTATGGAAGCTATCGACCAAGGAGCTGCTACCAACTCCCAAGTGGGAGAAAATGTGGTTGCAGAAAGTAGAGATCCATATCCTTCGCACTCACCTCCCTTGGTCCAACAACCTTCTCAGGGTAATACTTCGTTCCATTCTCCCATAGAAGTTCATGTTGATGATACTACCCGTACAGATTATGGTCCCAATGCTCCATTTTGGGATACCTCTATAGGACAAGCCATTGCCTCATTTGGCACCCGTTTAAACTTTTATAAAGAAGTTTCACCAAATGAAGAAGAACACAGACAATACCAGGAAGCTATTCTTCGTGCACAATAATTTGAGAAGAAAATAGATAACATATTAGGCACACCACCACCTCGTTCCGCAGTTGCTCTTGTGGGATATCGTTCACTTGCTGATTCTATGAGACCCATTGAATCAATTCTAGATCGCACTGTGACTCCACATAATCCAAGTCAAACTACCAACACCACCACCTCCCATATTATGTCTGTTCCCAATCCTCCCGGATCTTCCGCACATAGGTCTCAACATTCAATTCCTGTTTCATCAATACCTTTTGCCCCCCGGCACGACCTACGTTATCGGTCACTGGAATTGTAGCTAGTCATGGGAGGACCTCTACTATAGAGAAATCTACATTTTATGTCCCTCCTACCCACACAAATGTGGTTAACCCCCCATCCAGTTTAGGTCAGCCCTTGGGGGCACAACCTGTAACCAATCAAACCTCTTTTGGGTATGGTTACACAACAAATCAAGTACATGTAGGAAACATTAATTAGAAACCCAACCCTATAGGAATGCCTTATGCTGGAATTCCATATCCTAGTAACACTTTTACGCCATGGGGGAAACCTAACTGGTCCTACATTCTAGCTATGGGGGGGATACCTATACATATTGTGGGGGTGCTGGAGGACCACCTTATCGAGGTCCTCCCCGTAGGGGGCCTAATGGCCCTGGTGGCTTTCCTCCTTATGGTCCTAATGGTCCTAGTGGTATTGGGGGGCCTGGTGGCTTCCCTCCTAATGGTCCCGGAGGGTCTGGTGGCCCTCCTCCTAGTGGTTCCATAAGCTTTGGAGGTCTACCTCCCAGGGGTCCCAGAGGGTCTGGTGGTCCCAACGGTCTTGGTGGTCCCAAAGGCCCTGGTGGTCCTCCTCCCAAAGGCCCCGATGGTCCTAACGGTCCTGATCTCAGAAATAAAACCCTTGTGAGTGGACCTTCCGGTGGTTCTTCATCACAAAAGCCTATCTATAAGTCTGCTTACGGTCCTACTGGTACTTATATGCCATATCAATATTACCAGTATTTGCAACCTAATCATCAGTTACCTTTCCTAGTAACTTTGGACTTGCTTGATTTGTCCAAGTTGATTAATGATCCCATTCGACATAACCCCTCGTGGCCTCCCATTCCGGTAAAGTTACCATTGGACATTCCAAAATTCGATGGGAAGCAGGGAGATGATCCGAAAAACCATGTCATGACATTCCATTTGTGGTGTTCTTCAAACTCCCTTATAGATGATTCAGTTCGTTTAAGACTCTTTCAATGAACTTTGACCGGTACAACTGCGAAATGGTACATTGAACTTCCGCAACATTCGTTTGTGGATTTTGGCTTGTTGGAAACTATGTTTCTTACACACTTTCAGTTTCCTATCCATTATGAAATAGGTACTGATGTCTTAAATTCTCTGTGACAGAACACCTCCACCCACATATCTGATCATATCCATGAGTGGAGAAGGAAGAGAATACTTATTAAGGCTCCTATCCCGGATCAGTTGTTAGCTGATTAGTGTAATAAATCTTTGTTGCCTCCGATTGCCTGAGATGTGGCTATGGGTGGTGCCATTACTGAAGAGAAAGCCATTAGTTGAGCCCAATATCTGGACTTGGTCTATTCCCAATCCGGAACTTTGTATGACTTGATCCCTCAAGCTCCTCGTCCAAGCACCAATCCTGCAAAGCCACCAGCAGAAGTCCCTGTTGATGGGATTTTTAATGGTTCAATCCAGTCCCCATCAGCAACAAAACCTTCCAAGAAACCCTAGAGTTCAACGCCTACTCCTTCAACTCCCAAGGTTTTCGCCAAGGTCAATTCCATTAAGAGTACTCAAATGCTTGACAACAATAAAAAGAAAGGTAAAACTAAAAACAAAAAACTAGAAACCAATAGGAGAATCCAAAACCAACCACCAATGACAATGATAAAGGGAAAAGAAAAGAAAAATATCCATGTCTGCTATGCGAAGGTAACCATTTCAAAAAAGAGTGTCCTCTTCGGGACAAAATCACCCAATTTTTGAAAACTAATCCCGCACCCGTAGTTCTCACGGACCCTTTTTCATCTCAACAACAAATGATAGACCACATGTCTAATCAGGGAAACTCTAGTTCTTCAGAGGAAATTCGCATGATGTCCTCAGATACTATTATTTTGCAAAATCGAAGTTAGAGTTATGACAAACCCATAGACAAGAAAGAAGAAAATTCTTCTTTAGGAAAATCTCCCTCTACTAGTTCTCTCGAATCCTCGTCTACTATTCCCCTAACCATCAAGAAGCCTACTCTCGACATGGTTTTGCTTCCACCCAAGAGTACTCTTGGGAAGGTTTTTTTTAACCCTAATGCCCAAGCTGCTTAATTTTATAATGTAGTTGAAGATCTCGCTCAAGAACCATGTGCAATGTCTACCTTAGAAGTACTCCAAAGTTGTCCTACACAGTGCAAAAACTTGTTAACTGTGTTAGGAGATTTAGACTTGGACAATAATAATTTGATTCATTTCAATGTTGATAACTGTAAGTCTAGACTACCTCACGAACTCGCTTTCCAAATCATAACGAAAGTAGTCAGAAATAAAGTCTTCAAAACTGTCTTAGATGAAGGAGCTTCAACTTCGGTTTTGCCCCTGTCTTGTTGGAAATCTATTGGCTCTCCAGAGCTTGTAACATCGCCTACGACTCTGAAAGCCTTTGATGGATGAGGTTTTTAGCCCCATGGTCTCATACCAGCCCTTTCAGTCGAGCTTGGGGGAAAAGATGTTTCTATTCAAGTGGAAGTAGTAGACGCCCCGTTAGATTACAAACTCCTTCTAGGAATAAATTGGTTTTACACCATGACTGCTGTCGCTTCGACATTATTTCAAACTGTCCAATTTCTGCATCTAGGGAGAATTGTCACCATTGACTAGCTTGATTTTGTACGCCGGATGTTACTACCTCCACAGCTAATAACATCTATATGTTAGGCCAGTCCCCTCCTTACCAGTCGATTGGGGTAGGCATGTTGAAGGATTCGTCCCTTATGGGAATTTTTCCATCCACTCCTCCTAACACAGACACAGCGACAGTAAATATGATTTCGTCATTTGATTATGATCCAAAGGGAAAAAAAATTGTTGAGTCCACCCCGTTGAGTCTGCATGAGTAAATGTACAACGTTATTTAAACACTTTCCGATGACCACACTGATGAACTTCATCTGGTGGCTTCAACCCCTTACCACTTGCCCTACTGGTTATAACCCTTTCTTCCTATTCTGGATTATCTCTCCGAGACTTTTCCTTTCGATGAGTCCATTATGGAGATCATGAGTATGAATGAGCATATCTGGGAGGATCATCATCATAGATCCTCATTCCTCCCCAACACCAGTTCGGTAGACCATGATTTTGCATCCATTTTTTCCACTAATATTGTTAACACACTTCAAAATCCTATATTGTTGCAAGACATAGATTCTGAAGGAAACCTATGCAACATTACTCAAACAAATCCAATTGACATATCATCCAAGCCTTGTACGCTTGAGCATGTTCATGTTGGGAAAAACTGCTCAGCAGAAGAATCTAAAGCATACAGAGCGCTTTTCAAAGAATTCCACGATATTTTTTCTTGGTCTTATGAAGAAATGCTGGGCATAGACCCATCGATTGTGGCCCATGAAATAAAAACCTATCCCACTGCTAAACCTGTCAGGAAAAAACTAAGGCAAGTCCATCCACGGGAAGCTGCAGCTATCAAAGCTGAAATAGAAAAACTTCTTGAAGTAGGGTTTATTTATCCCATACCCCTAACGGAATGTGTATCAAACGTCGTCCCTGTCAATAAAAAGTAGGGCACCATTAGAGTCTGCATTGATTTCATATATTTGAACAAAGCTTGTCCCAAAGACAACTTTCCCACTCTGCATATTGACCAGATTATTGACAACTGTGGCAGAAGTGTCATCTTCTCATTTATGGATGGCTTTTCGGGTTATAATCAGATCAAGATTTTACCCACCGATCAACACAAGATGACATTCATTTTCCCATGGGGAACCTTTGCATATAGGAAGTTACCATTTGTCCTAAAAAACGCTGGAGCCACTTTCCAGCATGCTATGTCCTATGCGTTTCTTGATATCAAACATATTGTTGAACCGTACCTTGATGACCTCCCTGCTCATTCACAGTGACAGGAGGACCACCCTGGTCATCTTAGAGACATTTTCCTGAGATGTCGTCATTATAACATACAACTCAATCCTCATAAATGTGTTTTTTGCATTGAGACGCGACGCTTGTTAGGTTTTGTGGTTTCTAAGGATGGCATTTGGATATATCCATTGACAATTACCGCTATTTTAGCTCTACCAGCCCCAACCAATATTCTAGAACTCCAAAGCTTGCAAGGGAAGGCAAACTTTCTCCGTTGTTTCATGTGCAATTTTGCAGAGAAAACACATGGTTATATGCATCTCCTTAAGAAGGACACTCCATTCTATTGGGATGACCAATCCCAATGAGCCTTTGATAATCTCAAACACGCTCTGACTCATTCACCTGTGATACACTCCCCAGATTATTCATAGGATTTTCTCTTATATATTGTTGCCTTCATTACTACCATCGCTATGGTTTTGGTGCAGGAAAATCCCGACGGTCAGGAGCACGTGATCTACTATGCTAGTAAGAATCTTATGGATTTTGAAACTCGATATTCACGTTTGGAGAAATTAGCATTGGCCACGATCATTGCTGTTCAAAAATTTCGTCACTACATTTTGCTCCACACAACCATCGTATTGGCAGACCAGAACCCTATGTATTACATCCTAACTCGTCAGGTGCTTGGGGGAAGGTACTCCTGATGGATAGTCATACTACAAGAGTTTGATCTAGAATTTTCCAAAGACACATCAAATAAATCCTTGGTCTTTGCCGAGCTTATGTGTGATCTTCCCTATGCTTCGACGAAATCTGAGCCCAATGATTCATTTCCAGATGAATTCCTGTTCCTGATAAGCACTACTGACCCATGGTATGGAGATTTGCTCATTTATCTCCAAACACAAAGATTTCAGCCAAATCTATCCCATGACGATTGCCATCGTATCCATCACCACACAAAATACTACCTCATCTTGAATGACACTTTTTATAGACATGGTATCGATTCCGTTCTCCGGCAATGCCTTACCCACGAGGAAGTTGAACAAGTATTGAATGATTAACACTCTGGAGCATGTGGTGGTCATTTATCTAGGATGGATATAGCCCAGAAAATCCTTCACGCTAGCTATTTCTGGCCTTTAGTCTTTAAAGATTGTCATGAGGCTATTAAGAAATGCCCACACTATCAACATTTTTATCCGAAAAAGCACACTCATCCTACTCTGCTACACCCCATCATTGTCGTTGGCCCTTTTTCGAAATGGGGGATTGATTATATGCATTGTAAGCCTACCTAAACCAGGGGGCATGGTTACATCATCGTAGCCATTGACTATTTTACAAAGTGGGTTGAGGCCATGCCTACATATGCATAGGATGGTAAGACTGCCACTCTCTTCCTGTTCAATCATGTGATAGCGAGATTCATAGTCCTACAGTCCATAGTTACTGATCACGGATCACATTTCCGTAATCAAATGATAGAGGAACTAAGTGCCAAGCTAGGTTTTTGTCATGAAAACTCTACGCCCTATTATCCGCAAGATAATGTTCAGGTCGAGGCCATGAACAAATTTTTCAAAATGATGCTTCATCGGATGGTTGGAGACCATAAATCCAACTGGCACCATATCCTTTTCTCCGCTCCTTGGGCTTACAGGACTTCGATGAAAACAACTACTGGTTTCACACCTTTCCAGCTTGTCTATGGACTCAAAGCTGTCTTACCGATTCAATGTCAGATTCCATCCTTGAAACTTGCCATCGAACTTCTCCCAGACACTCCCGCAGAGGAAGAGAGATTTTTATACTTGAACAACCTTGATGAAACTAGAAGAGATGCTGCCTTGGCTAATGAGGCACACAAGAAGCACGTCAAGGTGCAGTACGACAAGTCTATCCAACCTTGTGCCTTTAACGAGGGTGACCTAGTTTTGACTTATGATCAGAGATATGACAAACTAGGGAAAGGAAAGTTCAAATCCATGTGGTACGGTCCTTTCGTTATTTTCAAAGTTTTAGAGAAAGGGGCCTACGATCTCGTGGACTATGATGGAATCCCCTTAGGACAACCTTGCAATGGGTTTTACCTGAAGAGGTACTATGCCTAGATCTCTCTTGGATAGTATCTTGTATATATGTATATTAGTTGAATTTCAGTGTGCTTAAGTATTTTCAATATGGTTTTGAGTTTAGTGTCTGTATCTATTTATACCATGTTTTGGTCATGTAGAGCATATGGATTTCTACGGCTTCGCTGATGGTGCTTGCCACCACACCTTGAATCTTGTCTTAGCTGCTTGGGTTCTCTATTCCCCAGATTATGATTTGGTCAGTTCAAGAGCGGTTTATATTGGTCCCGCTACCAACAATATCATCGAGTATCGAGTAGTCATAGGTCTTCTAACTGAAGCTGCCTCTCAAGATGTTCACAACTTGGTAGTCTTGATGGACTCACAACTTGTGGTTTGTCATCTAAACCATGTCTATACCATTAGGAATCCCATGCTTCTTCGTCTCTTTCGGAGGGTACGTTTGTTAGAAAGGTCATTTGAAACTATCACATATAGGCATATCCCTAGGGAACATAATGTAGTTGCTAACTCATTGGCTAATTACATCCTAGATTGGCATATTTCCCATTCATGACATGAAAATCAAACATGGTTCATTGTAAATAAACTATAAAAGACACATAAAACTCATGTAAAATACATTCACCATTTGAGACATATAAAAACCAAGTAGAAGTCTGTATATATATATATATATATATGAACTTGTTTTACAAAAATTAGGCCATGAGGCCTCATCTGAAGCGCGTAGGATTTCAGGTAAAAAATCACCAGACAAAAGTCCTGAAGCTATAAGCTTTCAGTGGATACATCATGCATCTAATGATGCTCGTGGTAGCACATCACTGCCCAGGCTACTCTACGTAGTAGTATGCTAAAATGACCCGGTACACCTGCTGTAGGCCTCTGATACCTTAGTGGGAGGTCATCAATTGAGGCATCCAGGATGTCTAGAGTCAAACCCTCTAGGTTCTCCTCTAACTCCCCTATCACATCGTCGCTCTGTGGTACAAAACAGGCTCCAGCTCACCTGTCCAGCGGGGAGGCTCCCCCGGGTCGTGCTACTCCAACGTCTGCATGAAAACATTCAAATCTCGTTACTAAACATAAAAAAATAAAACATCAAAACATAAAAACACTCTTTCCATTTTAGGGTCTCTTGTTTCTTACTGATATCACCCCACTGTCCACCAGGTGGGAGCGGTAGGTCAGGGTCACCACTGAAGTCAGTGCCTGCATATGCATCGTCCTCCACCATCAGGAGCTGATCTCTCAACCATCAAAAGAACAGGTCACCAAAATTTACCTTGCCTCTACCCGCTCTAGTACGGGCCATAATCCAGACGCACCTCTGCATGCGAGGGTCCTGTGCCCTCAACTCTGTAAAGACCACCTGGGGTCTCATCTGTGGAACCCGCTCAAAAAAGAAGCAAGCTAGAATGGAACCGAAACCAAATTGCTTCAGCTCCCCCTGCTGACACTTGGTTAGCTGATCCTTGAAGATCAGAAGTAGAGCTTCCTCCCAATTGAAGACTATAGGCGCCATGGACTCTATGGTGTAGAGAATATGCCCTCTAGACGCCTGGTGTACCCCTTGGCTTCCCACCACTCTCTGCATGGTAAATAACATGGTCCTTAGAGGGCCATCCACCACTGATTTTATGAGAATTTTCTTCCCCGATGTCCTGGTCCTAGGAATGCAGTGGCAGTCTATCAACTCTTGAGTAGTAATTTCCCCTCAACGGGAACCAGTAAAAGAGATGGGAGCACCCCGTCTCGAAAGTCTTGTCAGGAAGGATATGTCCTCTACTTCAACTGTCAATATGTGAGCACCAACCTTGAAATATTGTTGCTCCGGATTCCACATTTGGAGTATATGCTCTAGCAGTCGCTCATGCGATACCATACTGGGTGTACAGAAGAAATTTAAGAGTCTGCAGTCTCTCAATGTAGCTATGCAAGCCGTGTTTCGTTCGAGAAAGGCATCGTCGTTGTCGTGTTGCCTCTCTTTCCATATGACCATTTTTTATCAACAAGAACTTGTCAAAAACCATCACAAGACTAATTAGAATCATTCCTAATAATTCAAATCAATAAAAATGAGCTAGTTTTTCTTGTGCATACATTTATATTTATCCACGGTCAGCATTTCCTATGGGCCATTGAGGACAGGAGGTGGCACTGCCTGTGCGTAGTGTTCTCAACACAGTTCAAGCAGGGTAACGCTTATCCCGTAGGGATAAGAGAGGTTCCCTCTTCCATGGTTTTAGGGCTCGCCATATAAGCCCAAAACACCACCAAAAATCAAAATTGAAGGAATGAAATGAAAAAGTAGGGTCTAGGCTATTACCTAAAACTGACGGTGCGTGACTCCGACAGTAGATGCTCCCGATATGAGTGACTAAAAATATGGCCAAGAAAATGCTCCAAAGGCTCTCCGCTATGAGTAAATGGTTAAATGTTTTGATTTTTTACTATTTACATGACTTTTATATACATTTTAGGGTTTGGCATGCTATAGTTTTGTTTTAAAATAATTTATTACTCAAAATCTATTAGTTGTAATCCTTTAATGTCAGTTATTGGAGCATTTAACACTTTTTTTTCGAGTCATTGCAGGATAAAAGAGCGGTAGCAGTAAAGTTTTGGTAGTTTGTTTTTGACTTTTTCGTACTACCATGAAATGTAAAAAGTATTTTGAGCGTTTATTGCGACAATTTGGTCATGCTCTCGAAACTTAGCATCAAAGGTCCGAGTCTGTTTCTGATTCTTTTTAGGCTCATAAAATCTCTCATCGTGAAAAGAGACCTAGTGGAGTCTTCGTTAAACTCTTTTCGGGCGCCTTAAATACGAAAAGATTGTTGAGTGATCTTGTCTTCTTCACGCTAGTTAAAGCATTTGAAGAGTCATTCATCTGATGGTAGGTTATCACTTTTTCGGTTTAGGTGAACTATTTTACGAAAAAAGGACCCTATAGAGTCTTCTACTATGGTCATTCAGACTCTCTAAACATGAACGGTATCGAGTTTTCTTTCATTGGACTCGTTAAATTAAACATTGAGAGACCCTCTTTTGGGAACAAACCCCTCCTTTCTCAAGTTCATAAAACATATGAGTTTGGACTTGTCTTTGGACAAGCTATAACGAGTGTTTGTTACCCTCTTTGAACTTGTAAAACCGAAAAGAGGCACTCATCAACCATGATGGGGAAAATGGGAAGGGAATCATTTTGCAAATAAATGGCAGTAGTTTGTCATTACCTTTGAACATGGCACTTGTTTGCATATCATTTCAGTCAATTGGGTATTCAGCTGATCTCCGTGACGATCCACTTTCATGAGTCATATCACTCCTTTGAGTCTTTCAAAAGAATGCATTGTCCACCGTCGCATTTTTTGTTTGTCTGGTCTAGTCATGCTTCCAAGTATTTTGTCGTGCCGCCCTATGTTCAAAGGGAAGTTGAAGAAGCTTCACCTTTGCAGTCAAAACAGTCTCTGTGTCAGTACTTTTGAGTCAGTTTATGGTTACCTTATTCACATCATTCCAGAACTTTGTTCCAAGTTTTGTGTCATTGATGTGGGACTCATCATGACCCTCCTTCGACGAGACTATTTCCATCGACATCAGCTCATTATCCAGGAAATAGTCTTAGAAACAAGTTTAGTACCTTGAGATCTGTATGCCTTTATGACAGATTCTCTCGCTCTCGACATAGGTTCACATCATTGAACTTTTATCTATAGAGTCTACTGGGTGGTCGACATCAAAACATCTATTCAAACTCAGTAGATTGTACTAGCTGTGTACCTTGGGAATCATTGACATCAATGGTGATCTCCCTCGTACTTGTTAATGGTTCACATCATTGGCCAGTAATCAAGTGGTTTCTGCCATGTTCGACTTTAGATCATTGTAATCACATGGATAGAATCGTACTTTGTGGAAGACGAGATGAATACCCTGGGTAGTTGTTTAGCGCTCATTGCTTTCCCCATGTTGCGATGGAGTTTTGTATATCTAGCATGGATCCACATTTGTATGGTTGTGGCTATGCTAAAATTTGCGTCTGTATGAAATAGATCTATGTTGTATGTCTGGTAGCTACGTCCAAGTTTGAGTCCTCTATCACATGGATCTACGCTGTATTCTAGTAGCCATGCTTGTTTATTCCTCTCATGGATATTCCTTGTATTGGTCTGCAGCCATGAGTTGGTTACATTTGTCTATGAGTCAAAAGTATTGATGTACTGCAAATGCATACTGGACGACATTCTTCGACCGAGCTAACATTTTCAACTCGAAGTGACAACTTGTTCTCTCAAAGATCTCGCTTATCATATCCCTCTAAGTCTCATGCTTTGGGCGGCATTCTGTTATACCTAAATCTTGTCACCATCATGTGATGATATCCTTAACTTCCATGTTTTCCCTTAATCCCAACACTTGGAGTGGAAAATTGCTATGTTTGTCAATTCTACTTGAAAAAACCTAGCACTGCACTTACCCTGTGGCTGATGAGTGGTACCTTTCTCAACACCGCCTGTATATTGTTATAGAGAAGCGATGCCACCGCCTATAGGATTTGTTCTTAAAGTGGTTCTCACCTAAACCGCTCTGTCATAAGGGAACAAAAGCGGTACCCTGGGTAAAATGGAAAAAAGAGAAGTTTCTTGAGGCTTCTAGAACTTGAGCCTCATGTCCTCCCTTATAACTATCATTATGGGTTAGTTTGAGCTCGAGATCCCCCTTGATAGGATCTTGGAGCCACGTCACCCACCATTCTCTCAACTATCCCTATCCATTGAGCCTTATAAATACAAGCTCATATCCATAATTAGGGGGGATAACTATAGAGGTATTGTTATGCTGTTGAATTGACTACCTAGTCCAAACCATTGGAGAGCATAGAGAGAAAATTTGGAGCTTATGGGGATGAAGTGTTTGTCTTGTGGAGGAGCTTGTCGACACTAAGGCAATGGTTGTAAGCTTCTCCATACATTCTTAATGCAAAGCTGATTTTCATCCCACATTTCTGTTGTTTTGATTTCACATGTATATGTTGCTATATTCCTTAGTCACTAGCATGGATATGTAGATGATTTTTTGGTAGCTTTGATGTGCTTGTATGTTTGATATGTTTTCAGGTACACAAGTTCATAATCGAAGCAGTATTCCAGGTGTCTACAACATTCAGGGAAGGTTTTCATCCTTTTTCGTTCACTCATTTGTTCTGGATCTGAACCATTCAGATCAAAGGAATAGCTTTTGTCTGCAGAAGGTGCAATATTCCTGATAACAAATCTAGCTTTGTTCTTAAAGCGGTTTTCACCTAAACCACTCTATCATAAGGGAACAAAAGTGGTACCCTGGGTAAAATGGGAAAAAGAGAAGTTTCTCGAGGCTTCTAGAACTTGAGCCTCGTGTCCTCCCTTATCCCTATCATTATGGGTTAGTTTGAGCTCAAGATCCCCCTTGATAGGATCTTGGAGCCACCTCACCCACCATTCTCTCAACTATCCCTATCCATTGAGCCTTATAAATACAAGCTCATATCCATAGTTGAGGGGGAGGACTATAGAGGTATTGTTATGGTGTTGAATTGACTACCTAGTCCAAACCATTGGAGAGCATAGAGAGAAAAGTTGGAGCTTATGGGGATGAATTGTTTGTCCCGTGGAGGAGCTTGTCGACATTGAGGCAACGGTTGTAAGCTTCTCCATACATTCTTAATGCAAAGCTAATTTCAATCCCACATTTCTGTTGTTTTGATTTCACATGTATATGTTGCTAGATTCCTTAGTCACTAGCATGGATATGTAGATGATTTTCTGGTAGCTTTGATGTGCTTGAATGTTTGATATGTTTGCAGGTACACAGGTTCATAATCGAAGTAGTATTCCAGGTGTCTACAACATTCAGGGAAGGTTTTCATCCTTTGTCGTTTACTCATTTGTTATGGATCTAAACCATTAAGACCAAAGGAACAACTTCTATCTGCATAAGGTGCAATATTCCTAATGACATATCCCACAAATATACCCTTCCTTCATGAAGTATCTAACTTTGTCCTCTTTTCTTTTGGAATGTGTATGTACACTGGACATCCAAATATTCTAAGATGACTGACTTCTGGTTTCTTGCCAAAAAATACTTCTTCAGTTGTCTTGTTCTCAAGTACTCTATGTGGAGTATGGTTCTGTACATACACAACTGTTCTAGCCGCTTTTGCCCATAGATGCATGGGAAGATCTTGATCATGAAGCATTTCCCTTGCATCTTCCATGATCATTCTATTCTTTCTTTCTGCAACCCCATTCTGTTGTATATTATATGGAGTTTTCAACTCCCTCTTAATCCCTGAATCTTTGCATAATTCCTAGAATTCATTTGATGTAAATTCTCCACCATGGTCTAATAAGAAAATCTTGATCTTCTTCTCTGTGTAGTTTTCGATCAATGATTTGAATTCCTTGAACTTGCTGAATACTTGATCTTTGTTCTTCATGAAATATATCCATGTCTTCCTAGAAAAATCATCAATGAAAGAAACATAGTATACATACCTGCTTAATGAACTATATGACATCATACCACATACATCAGAGTGAATGATTTCCAAGATTTCTTTAGCCTTGCTTTCGCTACCTGGAAATGTCTTCTTTGTGTTCTTTTCTTTTGCACATCCCTTGCATACTCCTTCATGTTTTGTTGTATTTATGGAAGACCTTCAACAAATTTGCTTGCAAGTGGTAGTTCCCTATAGTGTACATGTGCAAGCCTTCTATGCCAAATTTCATTTGGTTCTATTGAGTCATGAACCAAAGCTTGTTCTGGTTGGGCCTTTAATTTGTATATTCCTCCCTCTTGTTCTCCAATTGCTACTGCATTGTCAATAGTCTTTCCTTTTGGCCAGATGATGACTTGGCCATCTATAAATGCAACTCTTATGCCTTTTGCATCTAATGCATAAATGGAGAGAAGGTTCTTCTTTAGTCCTAGTACAAATAGGACATCCTTAATTTTCATAGACTTTCCAGAGTCTAATTTGTAGTAGGATTCTCCACTACCTTTTATTGGATATTGGTAGTCATCCCCAAATTTCACCTTGTGGGGTGATTCATGTTCTGATAGTTTCACAAATGATTATTTGAATCATGTCATGTGTTTGGAAGCCCCACTGTCTATAATCCAATCATTGCTTCCATGTGTGATGTTTCCTGTGAGAGCAGAAATCAAAACATATTCTTCATCACTATCTTGTTTGATTCTATTCTTGGAAGGCTCATCATCTTCTGCAGCATGAGCATGATGAATTTTCATGTTTCCATTCCTATTGTGATATCTATTTTTGTTTCTAGGACAATCTCTTGCAAGGTGTCCTCTTTCATCACATGTAAAGAAAATGTACTTAGAAAAATATTTGTTAGACTTTCTAGTGTTTTTTATTTTGGCGAGAGTGCTTATGTTTGTGATGGTCTATTCTACTTTTGTTTGATTGTATGGTGAGAGATTGATCTTCACTTCCCATCTTTTCTTATCGAGCTGATATTTGAGCTTCTTCTTGTGAGCATTCCTCCCACAGTCTGCTAAACTTGACTAGCTTCTTTTTGGCACATATCCCTTGAATGAAAGAGTCTCATTCCCTAGTGAGACCATTCAAGGTGGTCATCACAATTTATGTATTCTCTACTTCTTCATCTACCACTTCCAGATGTTCCTTGATATGAGAGACCCTTGTAAAGTAAGACTGGATGGTCTCCGCATTCTGGATCTTTACATTCTTCAATTGGTTTCTCAGAGTCATCTTTTGGTTTATGTTCTCCTGTTCAAATTACTTGGTCAGGGAATCAAACATCTCTTTAGGTGTCTTTAGAGAGGACACCTGTGGTATGAGGTGATCCTTGATTGAATCAACAATAATCCTCTTATCCATGACCAATTTCTTCTTGTGTAAGGCCTTATCCTCATCTCCCTTTGGAACTGGAGCCTCTTCATTGATGTAAGAGTCCAACTCATTTTCTTCCAGGACTAGGGAGATCCTATACTTCCAAGCTTGGAAGTTATTAGTTCCCTCAATATTTTCATCAAGATTGGTATGATGAGACATCTTAATAGAGAACCTCAAATGGAAATGCAAAAGATTTAGATCTTACCAGGTTAAGATGTTGGAACTGGATCTAGAGCAAAATTTCTGCAGAGTTGGTTTTCTGGTTCAGGAGCGGATTAGAGTTTGACTTTCCTGAAGTTCTACCCAACCAAAAACTTTGATATTGATCTCTAAACTTTTATTTTGGGGAGGAGATCAATATAAGCCTAGGTTCACTCAAAAATTCCACTTTTGTGGAAAGCCCTAATTTTCGGCAGTAGTGTCAGGCCAAAAACTGAAAATGCTTAGAATAAGATTATGCTTCGACAGAAAGATGCGCCCTAGAGAGGAGAGTCATCCGAACCTCATTTTTCTAAAAATTTGTGGAGAGAGATCCAAAAATTAGGAATCCCTAGCTTCAACAGTTGCACAGTGTCTTCTTCTCAGGTTAGCTTTGATACCATGTTAGAATTTTTAACATTTAAGATATATGATCTTAGGATCTTATCTGAGAGAATAACAAGCACATCAATCAATCACAAGAGACAATGAAAAAAAAGATTTTCCTCGGGGAAACCATAAAGGAGAAAACCCCACAACTTCATCAGAGATAGAATCAACACCAAAAGTAAAACCCAAAGACAGTAAGATGATCTACTGACAGTAGTAGTCTCTCTCTCTCTTGTCCCAGCTTCTTCTCTCTCTCTCTCAGTTATGCACTACAACTAAGTGTGAGTGAATGTGTATGAATGTGTGTTTAATAGAGAGGCTTCCTCTCTATTTATACTAATTCCCAACTTGACAATAACTCACTAGGGCCGAATTCTCTAGGAGACTCTAATAACCCTAGGGCCCCACAACTGCGGGGACTTTAACCCTTGATCAATAAGGAGGGTTATACTCTATGAATTTACATGATTTGTTTATGATTATTGAATATCCCGATCAGAATATGGGGGCATGACATGAATTAATTACATTATATATACTTCCCGAAATAAACATCAAGGTACAATACATAAGATATACAAATGAATACATTCCGAAGTTACAAATACATCAACATTTTTATATGATATAAGTACTAGTCAAATGAAGGGAAACTAAACTTTATGAGAAATCAATGAAATAAACAAGTTGTTTATAAGATGATCTTCCCTAAATAAAATACCTCTTGCATGCACTAACACTTGTGACCACAAAATCTTGAAAAGGTTAATTGCATAACCCATGTGGCTCCCATTCCATATATGTTAAAAACTACGTCAAACAGACTTTCCCATGGTAATTTACACTTATGGTTGGTAGATTTTGGGTTTCCCATGGCTTCATGACTTAAAAATAAAAATAAAAATTGGTAAGAAACATAGCTTAGTGTTGTTAGGTGCCTCTTATGTCTAGATGAGAGTTTTTATGTTACACAATTTTATGTGAATCATATATATTAAGATTTTATGAACTGTGTCTGTCACTTGAAATTATATCTATTATAATAAACCAATATGGTTACTATAATTCAATAATTAATTCAATCCATTTGATGAATATATAGAAAATTCAACATATGAATTTATTATGTGATTGTTGGATGACCCAAATCCACAATTGAGTTATGTGAAAGGATGGAACCGTAATGAATCAAGATTGTTGTCACTACCAAACATCATTTTTGAAAAAAGGATTGAAAGTGTTTGGATAATATAAATTAGAACTTCTATGGCGTATCATACTATCTATTATTGGAAATAGTCACCTTCTGCGGACAAAAGTTGTTTCCCTAGCTTGAATCCTCGAAGCTAAAACAAAGAAGTCACAACAATGAGAAGCACTTCCCATAAGATTGATATATGGTTGGGATGGATTCTTTTACCTGTCATACAATGTGATGTGCCGGTCTTTTGGAATGCTGGATATCTATAGATTCACCTTCATGAAACACACAACAAAGCACATACAAGATCATAGTACCAAGTACAATCTATAATCCTATGCTTATGCCTAAGGAATCTAACAATGAAACAAGTGATGAATACACAATAGCATTCATGGAAAAGGAGATTTCATTGCATAAATGGAATAAGAGAGAGAAATTATAATCAAGAGCCTTAGTGTTGAGAAGTCTATTCTCAAGCAAAACCTTGCCTCCAAAGCTTCAAATTTTCCTACCAAATGATCACTCTCCTTGGCTAGATTTGGACAGAGTTTTGATGTTGTAGCATAATCCTCCTCCCTTTACCCATGGGGGGTGAGCCAATAATTATAGCTATGGGAGGATAGGGAAGGTTGATATTATCATGGGTCAGGTGGAGGGTATATCCTACAAGGATGGATCTCATTCCCAGGTGATCTAGGAGTCTAAGATGAGGTTGCCACGAAGCTAATATTCGAGAAGCTTCGCGAAACTTCTCTTTTTACCTTTAAAACGCGAGCACAAATCTTTGTCAACTAAGACAGAGCATTACCCATAGTGGACTGTTCATTGTATGAAGGAATGTGGCAATGGAACCACTTCTTGTTCATGGAAAATAGTTGTTATGGATTGGGGTAACACACATTGTCCATAAAGAAAGTGCGATGGTTGACAAAGGCATGAAATAACTGATCTTGGCCCAAAACCAACTTGACAACTTCGGGATTTGAGGCAATTTATGATGTTTGGTTCTCATAATATAATGATGACGAGAAGTATGTGTAACATAATTCCCCTCAAAGTATGAGGCTAGAGGGATAGGATAGGTGAAGGATTTGTAAGAGACAAGTTATCACTTCGAGGTAAGAGTTCACTGATCGAAGATCTTCAACAACCAAGCTCATTTTGTAGTGTATCAATAGTTTGATTAATATCCATATGACTCTCATCATGGATGCAAACCAATAGAAAGAAGATCCATTTGAGGTACAAATAATTATGGCTATTGGAATACATCGTAGATCCATGTGAATAAGACTCAAACTTGGACATAGATACCATACATACAATGTAGATCTATGTCATACAGACACAAATTTGAGCACAAACATGGTGATACAAATGTGGATCCATGATAAGACTCATAGAAATAATCCATCACAACCTAGGGAAAGCAATGAGTGCTTAATGGATACCCAGGGTCCTTGCCTCATCTTTAACAAAGTATGATTTTATACATGTGATCACAATGTCTTGATGTTAAACATGGTGGAAACCACTTGATTACTGGTCAATGATGAAAATCGTTAACAAGTGTGAGGGAGATCACCCTTAATGTCGATGATTCCCAAGGTACCCTAGTACATTCCCCCAAATGTGAACATATGATTTTATGTCGAACACTCGGTTGAATCTTTCGATCAAAGTTCGATGATGTAAACCTATGTCGAAAGCGAGATAATCTCTCATTGATGCATACAGATCTCAAGGTACTACTTTGTTTCTAAGACTAATTCTAGGATGATGAGTTGAAGTTGATAGGAATAGTCTCGTGATGGAGGGACATAATGAATCCCACATTAACGACACGAAACTCAGAACAAAGTTTTGGAATTTTAGTATGATGTAACCATAGGACTGACTCAAAATTAACCAAGAAAAGGTAGTTTCGACTGTAGATGCAAAATCTCAACATAATTTTCCCTTTGAACATACTAGGGTGGCACGACCAAAGGCTTGGCAGCATTGAATTAACGAGGCAGAGTCCAATACATAACACGACGATGAACGATGCATTCTTTGAAAGACTCAAAGGAGTGATATGACTCATGAAAGTGGATCAACTTAGAAGCAAGATGAATACCTACTTGATTGAATGAAATGTAGACAAGTGCCATGTTCAAAGGTGACTATGAACTACCATTATTGCAAATGAAAATTAGTTCCCTTCCCTTCTTTCCCCATCATGATTGATGAGTGCCTCTTTTTCATTTTTATGAGTTCAAAGAGGGTAACAAACACTCATTGTACCTTATCATAAGATAAGTCCATTCTCACATGTTTTACAAACCTGAGAAAGGAGGGGTATGTTCCCAAAAAAGGGTCTCTCAGTGTTTAATTTAATGAGTCCATTGAAAGTAAATTTGGTGGCATTCATGTTTAGAGAGTCCGGATGAAATGAAAGAAGACTCCAAAATTTCCTCTTCAACAGGAACTCCTTCCATTCCAGGCATAGAAGCGCTACCTGCCTCACATTTGTTCTCCATATCTCTTTCCATGGGAGGTTGAGTTGGGGGATTCAAAGGATTTACCGGTGATAAACCTTGTAACCGATGGGACCTCCTCCATGGGAAATCAACCAGTTTGAAAACACCAAACTAATATTAAAAAGAAAAAACCCTATATAGTTAGGAAAATCAAATGTTACTCAAGCTAAAGCAACAATCATAACTTGTGATAGTAGTGGAAAAAATTTAGGATCCTCACAGGATTGTCAAACCACCACAAGTCATGATATACCGTAGGGTCCAACAGTGAAACACGATAATGAGGATTGGGACCATACCCTTTCCTGAACACCTGAATACCTAGATGACATGTTCATAGTAATCTCTCTAAGTGTTGTTCTCGGTGTATTACGGTGAGAGGGAGGTCAAAGGGATATTCTCAGATGGTCTCTATACATGATCCCTAAAAGTGTCTCCCTATATACACAAGGTATGTGGGATCTCCACTCCATAGTAGTGCCATCTAATGCACAACCATTCGAAAGGGGCCTTCCGATATACAACTGAGTACGTGAAGTAACTTTCTATATACATCAAGGGTATATGAAAGGATGTTCTATATACTAGCGGTATGTGGAAGAACCACATGATTCCTGGGATGTAGTGAAGGAAAATAATGACAGCTCCTATGCTTAAAGACGACAGAACATGTCTCTAACCTATCACACCTTTCTATAAATTTTAACCTAAGTCTAGTGCTTGATTTTTTCTTTTTCGGTTAGGTGAATGCACGAGGTAAGTACATAAAATTAAAACCATGCAAAATGCTTATGCAAATCTTTTTCTTTCACTTTTCCCAAAATTCCCTACTTAAGGAAGAGATAGAGGTTCGGTTCCTACTTATCCAAATGAATAAATACCAAGCAAACAAATATGGAATTATATCTTCAAACCTATTTCAAGCACATCATGACTTCAAAAAATGAGAAATTTGAGAAGGAAAATGATAAGATCTCTTTTCCAAAGAAAGACTACGATGACTACTCAAAACACCATATTTTTCAAACTTCTTAAAAAATGAAACTAAGACACTCACAACACAGTTTTCTTTTTTTTCTCAAAGCTATAACACCTAAGAAGAAACCACAAAGTAAGTACTTGAGAGTTTGTAAGACCAATAAATTCTCTACCAACTCATACCTAATATTGACCTAGACCTTTCTCTCAATTTTTCAAAATAAGAAAATGAAAACAATCTCAAATTTAAACTATGAAGAAATTAAAAGCAAATCTATTTTCTTTCAAGTTGATTAAACAACATTCAGAGATTTGGATCTACACATTATTTTCAAAGTTCTTCTTCAACCAAATTGAAAACTACAAGAATCTGATTTTCCAATTCAACTAGTTCTTGGAGGTCTAACCTAGCCAAGTCTAGCTCAGTTTCTTGATTTCAATTCAGAAATGAAAGTATCAGAAACAAGCCAGAACAACTTTAGAAAACCAAACTACAAAATCCAAGTTTCAAAATCACGTTGGGATTACAAAACCTACCTAGCACCACTGCTTGAAGGTAGAGAACAGAGCGTTACTACTCTAGCACCACCCTTTTCCAACAGGAATAGAGTGGTGGCACCGCTCTTTGTCCACTAAAGTTTTGCGGTGGCACTGCTTGTTTCCTTTGCATAAAGTGCAATGACCTCTCTTGGTAAACTACGCAGGTGTGGTGGCTCTTGAAAATTCCAAAACAATACACAAGGCAAAAAATAAAATGTTAGTGTTCAATTTACTAGCATCAAATGATAATTAAAAGTAAGGAAATAAAGCATATAAGGTAGATCTCGATAGATCTAAGTATATCTGATCAATCTCAAATTAAATCCAACTAAACACCTAGTATATTTGATCAATGAATAAAATTGAAGTTTGAAGCAAGGAAAGAACTAAGAATAACTAGAAGTTCTAACACTCTCCCTAGTATGGTCACCAAATTTGTTATTGGAAATACTCACCTTTTGTGGACATAATTTGTTTCCCTAGCTTGAAATCCTCGAAGTGAGAACAAGGAGTCACAATAATGAGAAGAAATTCCCCTAAGATTGATAGAGGCTTGGAATGGATTCTTTTACCTGTCATACAATTTTATGTGCCAGTCTTTTGGAATGTTGGATCTCTATAGATTCACTTGCATGAAACACACAACAAAGAACATACAAGATCAGAGTACCAGGTACAATATATAATCCTATGAAGATGACTAAGGAATTCAACAATGAAAAAAGTGATGAATACACAATATCATTCATGGGAAAGGAACTTTCATTGTACAAATGGAATAAGAGAGAGAAATTACAACCAAGAGCCTTAGTGTTGAGAAGTATCATCTCAAGCAAAAAATTGCCTCCAAAGCTTCAAACTTCCCTACCAAATGCTGGCTCTCCTTGGATAGATTTGGCCATAGTTTTGATGATGTAGCATAATACTCCTCCCTTTACCCATGGGGTGTTGTTATAGCGGATTTCACCACACTAGGTGAATCACACATTGTATGGCCTTCCACTGTCCCGCTGCAGACTCATTAGCCCCTATGGACCACTTTTTGTCTTTTGATGTGTCCTTGATCATCCCTAAAAAACATAAGAAAAGTGATATACGCGGATTTTTCCCCGATAACCGTGTGCATACGTGGATATTCCCTCTATAGTTGCGTACATCGAGATGTGTACATAATCCAAATCGTTTTGGAGCGTTCCTAGACTTGGATCCGACTCATATGACTCCTGTCCTTCCATATGCCTTGAGATCGCACGGAATCGACCTTTCAGTATCCCTTTGAAAAGATATATAAGGAACCCATTGAGACATTGAAAGCATAAGAGAGAATTGAGAGTAACGAAACTATAGTCCATTGTTTCCATAACTTATGCTTGAGTCTGCATCTCTTTGTCCCTTGGAGCACTGTTGTGTTCTTCCCAAGCTTGCCTTTTGCTAGTGAGCTTGCTATCTAAGTGATGGAGGATTGAGGTGGTGGAGGCCCAAGTGGGGGATTCAGTTTCTTCGGTTCACAGACGTGCCGTCAGAGGTTGTCACTTGTAATCTCTGATTCATATTAATAGAAATATCTTTTCCTGTCCAGTAATGTGTATTTGAATGAATATTGTATCCATTGGAATATGTCAAATGCTTTTACATTATTGATTATATATGCTAGAATAGATCTAACACCATGATATATTGTATGCTTGTATTGTTTACTTGTTGTTGAGGAAGTATTCTATCAATTCAAGCTGAAGATTGGAAAGCTCAACGGGGATCTACTTAAACCGTCCGAAATAAGGTACAAGATTCGATCCTTTAGTGTTAGACATTTTATTTCTATTGCATATTGGGAAAGATTGATTTCTGGAGTCTAGCTGTATGTTGTGGTACCCCAGGCCATAGGAATTTCTCTCCGTAACAGAAATGGAGACTCCGCTGGGGAGTTCCTAGTAATTGTCCTTTGGGGGTTGATTTCTTGGCATTTAATGTATTTGAATTGCTCTCTCTCTCTCTTGTTTCTGTGTCAGGTATGGGGGCATGTATGCCTGGTAGAGCCTGATTGGTGTGAATTTAGTCTCAGCCTGTCTGTTTGCCTTGGATTTGTGCATCTTTTTCTTCCTGTACACAGGTTTGTCACTTACAGTCGCGTATACACGTGGTTTCCCCTGGGATTTCCGCGTATACATGCGGGTTTACTACGCACAGTCGCGTATAACCTGGTTTTTACCTTTTTGTGGAAGATAGTGGATTGCTGGGTGAATTCTGTTAGCTGCTGAGTCTCCTTTGGCACTGCCTGAGTCTGTTAATACCTCTGTCTCTGACCAGAAATGTTTTTTTAGCCTAAATTTTTTCTTTTAGGAAAGTTCTTGTCATGGAATCTTTGATTTTTTGTTTGAGATTAGTGCATTAGAGTCCTTTTACCTTAGTGCTTTGCTGGAATGTTGTTTATGTGTGCTTGCAGAGTCTGGGGTGGGTAGAATCATTCTTTTGCTTTTTGTATCTCTTTATTTTCAAAAAATCCAAAAATATTTGCTTATCATCATGCATTGCATTTTGCACTTTGCATTGAACTTGCACTAGATCTAGATTTGCTTTGGAGTAATAGTTAGGACTTCATATAGGGAAATTTGCATTCCGCATTTGAAGAAGAAATTGTGCATTACACGTAGTACGCATACCCTATTTTCATGGACACAATGCATTTGCATTGATTGTTAGGTGTGCATTTTGCTTCTTGTTGCGTCATAACACCATTAGTTGCACGACCATATCCTATTTTTGAGTAATAAAGCCAACTAAAATCAATGCTAATTAAAATGAATTACACTCTTTTCTTTTCTAGGGTGCACCAACAAGCTTAGGTTTTAGGATCTTGGAATAGTTCATTGTAAGTTAATTCTCCAAGATCACTAAACGACAACAACTAGGTGTCTGTCCAGGGAGTGTGTGAAATCCTTGATAAAACCAGCGTTCTTAGGATCCTCCTCTCAAAAGGGAGTTAAGCATGAGGCAGTGTGAGCGGTTGTTGATTGGGATAACCACTGGTCGGTAACTGTGTAGCACCGACGATATAGCCAGGATTGTATTTGTATCTGGGGGCTCTTTCGAGAGTTTCAGGCTTTGCTACCCTACCCATATGGTCAATCCCGCCTGCAACTGTCCGCTTGAGCTTTGATTATATTGAGGTGACCTTAGTGACCTTACCTAGGATATCGAGGGGGTACTTGTAGAGGTTATTCTGCATGTGTCCCAGCCAGGTTGGGGTTGGACAGCACAGTCGCTTTACGCGTTGAAGCTGAGGGCCACAATAATTGGTTACGTACCTCCGCTTGTGGTGACAAGGGCCTCTCAAGCCTCTCCTAGGCGAGACATACCAGCCACATTCGGGAGCTCACTTATCTAGCCCTTGTTTGCTTTCATTTGGCTTTAGATTTTATTAGTGATTTCTCTGTGCACGCTAGTTGGCCTAGGGTTGACGTAAATAGAGAGTCTTTTCTATTTTTTGAGTCATTGTGGAGTCAGGTGCGGTTCCACGCCGTTCTCGTCGTTTAGCAGGACTTCCGCCTTCTTCTTATCCTCCTCCTTTGGGAGAGGGGCCTAGACAGTCTAGGCGGACTATGTCACACATTGATTCACACACCATGGGAGATCATTCAGAGGATACATCTGAGCCACCTCCTCCCATTCGCGTTGAC
>LPNX010556461.1:89417-116411 GCA_001517045.1 Pseudotsuga menziesii
GTGAGACAATACTTATAGATATGTGAGGATAGGGAAGGTTGATATTCTCATGGGTGAGGTGGATGGGAGATCCTACAAGGATGGATCTCGATCCCAGGTGGTCTAGGAGTATAGGGATGAGGTTTCCATGAAGCCAATATTCGAGAAGCTTCATGAAACTTCTCTATTTACCTTTAAAACTCAAGCACCACTCTTTGTCAACTAAGACAGAGCATTACCCATAGTGAACCGCTCATTGTATGAAGGCATGTGGCGATGGTACTGATTTTTGTTTATGGAAAACAAGAATTACGCATTGGGGTAATGCACATTGTCCGCAAGGAAAGTGTTGGGGTGGACAAAGGCATGGAATCACTGATCCTGGCCAAAAATCAACTTCACAACTTGGGGATTTGAGGCAAGTTCTGATGTTTGGTTCTCATAATATAATGATGACGAGAAATATGTGTAACACTATGTTTAGTGCATTTGTAATTTCTTATGTTGGAATCATATGCGCAATTTCCATGTCCATGTTTTTAACTCAATAATGTGATTTCCATGCTTCTTCATGAGGGTAGGAATGAACTCTATGTTTCCTTGAAGAATAAAAAAACAATATATACTGACTAATGTTGTTGGTGCCATGGAGGTTGGTTGTGGCATTGTATGTTTTCAAGAGGTCAATCTCAACATATGAATGCAAGAGAACGGAGGAAAACTTCATTTTGATGTTCACCATTAAAGGATTCAACATTTTTATTAGGTATCATATCCACCAAAGTCACCATGATATTCAAATAACACTTTTACCAACCAAACCAAGGACAAGTGTCATGTCCCCATATTTTGGGACATTAAAAGTGTTGACCATGATGAAATTCCTAGGGTCTCAAATTGACATTAATTATTCTTCCTAGGAAGAATATTGCTAATAATTATTTTGAGGCATGTATTTAATTTAATTTCATCCTTTTATTAATTATGCAATTAAACAATGTGGAAATAAACTTGACAAGTCAAGTAAGCACTAGAGTCCAAATTTTTTTCCAAAAATGAGAAAAGAGGAGTATTTCAGGAAAAGCAACATAAATCTAGAAAGTAGGATAAAACATGAAAAGCAGGAAAGTTCAGAAAAGAAGGAAAGACAAATCAAAGAAAAGAAAGAAAAGTATGTCCACTCGTGGGTGACCTATTCTCACAAGTCACCAAACCAAGTAACTTGCTCAATAGGTCAACATTAATTCTATAAAAGAAGTATTCCAGCTCCATTATTCAGTTTTGATGATTTGATATTGTGTTTATGCTATGTGAGCATACTCTCTGAGTGTTGTGCCTCAGACCATTAGGTGATGATCCCCAAACCCCTCCTCCCTTCTCTTCCATCTCCCTTTCTATCTATTGCAGGTCTATGGAGTGCTAATGTCATCTAGTGAAGCTTATTCTAGAAGTATATTACAGCCTTGATCAATTTCTGGTCGAGCTCCAATGAAGCCCATGCTTCACTTATGTTCATAGCCCCTTGTTGGTCATGATTCGGGCCTCCTGCCCCTTAATTTTGGAAGCATATTTATAATGGTAAGTAAATAATGTAATTTCTGTTTTTTAGTGTCATTATATCCTTAAAATTACATTTATCAGGTCTATATATCTCAGACCCTAAATAATATTGTCTCAATTTCATAAAAAGGGCCTATTTTATCAGTGTATGGGGGGATTGAGTGAATATGAGTGATGTAATAAATATTCTATGCTGGGGAAGTGATTGAAATAAGTATTTATGTTCAGAGAGCTTATATTTATCTCTGTTATAATCTCATGTTTTACAGAAATGTATTTAAGTTGATTTAATATTTTTTTTAAGACCCTAGCGAGATTACTAGCTTTTAATAACTAGTTTTACTAAAACTGATGTAAGACAAGTTCTGTAAGCTTAAACTGAGCTATGTCAATCCCTGTGGTTCAGTAACAGGCCTACCTTCCCATATCCATATCCAGAACACTTTTTTTGGTTCATACCACCTTTTTGTATCCTCCAATGCGTTGGGTATCCCTTGACCAAAACTGCCAGAAATCCCCAAATTCACCCAAACCTACTTAAAAATTTCCAGAACCTCAGAAAACTGTCTAAATACCTTTTTTTTTTTATGTTACATTAAGTTTGGAACAAACCTCTACAATTTTCCAGAAGCGTTTGGTTGAAACAGACCGAACTACTCTCCTTAGTTTCACGGTTTGGCTGCCAAGAAGCGTGGTAGTAGGTTTCCGCAGTGCGGAATCTGAACCCTAAATGGAACCAGATCTAAATGTGCTAGGGTAGAGGAAATTCGATGTCTGAAATTTCTTTGTTTTCTTCCCATTGATCACTATTGTCCTTTGCAAAATTTCCCATAAGAAACCCTTGTTTTGCCCAATTCAAGAAGGCTTTGTGTGAACCAATTAAAATTTCAGATTTGATTAAGTAAAATTATATATTTAAAGTGTTTAAGTCTGCACACCAGACTTGGGACATTACATTGGTATCATAGCTCTTTCCTTGGATCATCCCATGGAAAGGAACATGTTAGTGAATAAATTTGCATCCATGTCATACTATGAGGATGCCTATGATGAGCAGTATGAAGAATACTGCAGAAGATATGAAGAAGAAGAAATCCTCTATGTTGATGGAGGCCTACCAAAACATGAATATGATGAAAACTATTGGACATAATATGGGGAAGAGATCAGATCTGATTCTCCAAGGGTTACAAAAAACTTGACAGATATTATTGAAGCATGTGAGAACATGTCTCACTGCTATGAGGATTATCTAGCTTTGTGGCTCGTGGCTTCTCCTAGAAAGAAGGAATAGATTATGAAGAAACTTTTGTACCTATATCCAGATACACTTCCATTAGATCAGTACTTTCTCTGGCTGCAGTGATGAAATGGAAGATACACCAGATGGATGTCAAGACTACTTTCTTGAATGGTGTAGTGGAAGAGGAAGAGTATGTGGAGAAACCACTCGGTTTTGAGACACATGACAGGGAGTCTCATCTGTGTAAATTGAAGAAATCCTTGTACGGTTTAAAACAAACAGCCAGGATATGGTATGAAATAATTGACAGCTTTCTATCCAGTTTGGGCTTTACCAAGAGTAGATTTCAACCTTTACTACAACGTTGAAGATGGTAACCCAGTGATACTCCTACTGTATGTAGATGATCTGTTTGTGACAGGTATGGATGGGTTGATTGCTGATACGAAGAGGAAGCTTGCTGCCGAGTTCAAAATGAAGGACTTGAGTATGATGCACTATTTTATAGGCATGGAGGTGTGGCAGAATGCGGATGGAATCTTTCTCGGACAAGGGAAGTATGCAGTAGAGATACTGAAGAGATTCGGGATGATGGACTGTAAGGCCATGACCACACCTATGGCATCGAACCTGAAGCTATTGAGTGATGCTTCATCAGAAGCGGTTGATACCATGATGTATCGTCAAATGATTGGGTCCTTGATGTACCTGACGAATACAAGACCAGATATTTTCTTTGATGTAAACACCTTGAGCCAGTTCCTGACAGATCCGAGACATGTTCACTTGATTGTTGCAAAGCATATTCTGAGATATCTAAAGGGTACAGTTGATTATGGGCTCAAGTATGAGGTGAATCAAAATATTAACCTAGAAGGTTATGTTGATTCAGATTGGGCAAGAAGGGCCATCGATAGGAAGAGCACTCTGTGATGTTTCTTTAGTATGGGATCAGGTGTGATCTCTTGGTTTAGCAGGAAACAATCTTGCGTGGCACTAAGTACAGCTGAAGTAGAGTATGTCGCAGCTTATTCAACTAGTTGTGAGGCAGTATGGCTGATAAATCTACTGTTTGATTTATTTGATCTCTAGTTGGATGCTACTTGTATATATTGTGACAACCAGAGTTGTGTGAAGTTGTCTGAGAACCCAGTGTTCCATGACAAGTCGAAGCACATTGAGATCAAATATCACTATATTAGGGATATGGTGCAGAGAGGAGCAGTGAAGCTCCAATATGTTGTGATGAACAAACATATAGCTGATGTGTTGATGAAGCCATTAGCTAGAGTGAAGTTTGAGTACTTCAGGGAGAAGCTTGGTGTTCTCCAGATCGAGGTTCCCTCCAAGGGTAAGTGATGAGTCTGTGATCCATTCTGACATGGTGAGAGGATTGGTTCCTTCCATGGTTAGATGTAAGGGCTGAGCCATTCTGTCACGGTGATAGGATTGGTTCCTTCCATGTCAGATGTGAGTGCTGAGCCATTCTGAGGTGACTGTGGGATGTGTTCCCACATGATCAGATATAAGCGATGAAGGCCATTCTCTATTAGAATGGAGGTACCTGGTCAGTTACCAGGAATAATCAGTCTAGGACTGAGAGCCATTCTAATGTGACTGCGGGATGTGTTCATCCCACATGATCAGATATAAGTGCAGAACCCTTATGACATGGTTGACGTGTTCATCCCATGGTCAGATATAAGTGCTGAGCCCTTCTGACATGGTTGATGTGTTCATCCCATGGTTAGATATAAGTGATGATCCCTTTTTACATGGTTGATGTGTTCATCCCATGGTAAGATATAAGTGTTGATCCCTTCTTACATGGTTGATGTGTTCATCCCATGGTAAGATATAAGTGCCGATCCTTTTAGATATGGTTCTTGGATGTGTTCCTCCCATGGTTGGATGTGAGTGTTAAGCCTTTCTGGTATGGTTCTTGGATGTGTTCCTCCCATGATCGAATGTGAGTGCTAGGCCTTTCTGACATGAATAGATTGGTTCCTCTCATGGTTAGATGTGACTGTTGGGTGTGCCTTTCTGACATGGTGTTGGATGTGTTCCTCTCATGGTCAGTTGTAAGTGATGGGAAGGACATTCTGACTTAGGGTTAGATATAAGCATTGAAGAAGACCTACATGGAGGCTAGGCCTAAAACCATCATGAAAAAGGGATGGCTCTGTAGAAATTCTTGTGATGAGAAGAATCAAGAGATAACACCTGTGATGATGATCCAGTAGAGATGATCCAGATCTAGAGATGATCCAGATCCAGTGATGTTCCAGATCCAGTGATGTTCCAGATCCAGTTATGATCTAGATCTAGTGATGATCCAGATCCAATGATGATGATCCAGATTGAGTGATGATCCTGATCCAGTGATGATGATCCAAATCGAGTGATGATATAGATCCAGTGATGATAAGTTGAAGATGAAGATGACAAGAACTCGATGATGATCCAGATGATACAGAGAATAATACCTTCCTAGTTAAGAGGGAGTGTTGATGTAATTGTAACTTCAGAATGTATTCACATGTATATCTTATGTATTGTACCCCGATGTTTATTTCAGGAAGTGGTTGAGTCATGTCATGCCCTGATGTTCCTATCGGGAGATTCTATAATGTAAACAAGGAATGTAAAGTCATTGTGGGTAACCCTCCTATTGATCAAGGGTTAAGGTGCCCGTAGTTGTGGGGCCCTAGGATTATTATACTCTCCTAGAGAAGTTGACCCTAGTGAGTTATTGTCAAGTCGAGAATTAGTATAAATAGAGAGTGGGCCTCTCTATTTATTATACATTCACTCACACTCAGTTGTAGCGCATAACTGAGAGAGAAGAAATTGCTGGGACAAGAGAGAGAGATACTATTGTTGTCGAGAGATCATATTACAATTTTGGTGTTGATTCTATCTCTGAGGAAGTTGCGGGGTTTTATCCTTTATGGTTTCACCGAGGAAAAACTTTGTGTTCATTGTCTCTTATGTTTGATTGTTGTGCTTGTTATTCTCTCAGGTAAAGATCCTAAGATAATGCTAACTTAAATGATAAAAATCTAACACATTAGACCCAGATAACACCAACCTAATTCATTTCAACGTGGAGAACCATAAATCCATATTACCCCACCATCTCTCATTTCAAATTTCCACTAGATTAGTTAGAATGATTATATTTATTTCCACTATCTCACTGATAATCTTCATGTTTAGTGGCTTTGAATCCTTATCACCTGCCCTACTAGCTAGAACCATCCCTCCCTACTCTAGACTATCTCTCGTAGACTTTTCCTTCAGATCAATTCATTATAACGATCATGAGTATAGATGAACCCGTGTGGGAAGATCACCATCATTGATCTTCTTTTCTTCCAAATGCCAGCTTGGTAGACTTTGACCTGGTATATCTTATTAATACTGATATTGTCAGCAATCCACAAACGCCTGTATTGTTGCAAGACACATATTCCAAAGGAAATATTTGCAACATCACTAAGAAAACCCCGATTGAGATAATAATCAAGCCCAGAACTGTTGAAGACATTCATGTAGGAACAAACTGCTCGATAGAGGAAACTGAAAGTTATAGAGCCCTTTTCAGAGAATTTCATGATATTTTTTCCTAGACATATGGGGAGATGTTTGGGATCGATCCGTCAATTGGCGTACACAAGATTAGAACCTATCCCATGGAAAAACCTGTCTAAAAAAATTTACATCAAGTCCATCCTAGGAAGGCTGTGGCTATTAAAGTTGAAGTGGAAAAAATTCTGAAGGCAGGGTTTATTTATCCCATACCCCTGACGGAATGGGTATCTAATTTTGTCCCTGTGGCTAAGAAGCAGGGCACTATTAGAGTCTGTATCAATTTTTGAGACTTGAATAAGGTTTGTTTTAAGGACAATTTCCCTACTCCACACATCAATCAGATCATCGATAACTATGCTGGGAGCATCATCTTTTCTTTTATGGATGGATTTTTTGACTACAATCAGATAGAGATTCTGCTCACCGATCAACATAAAACGACATTCATTTTCGCATGGGGAACCTTGGCATATCGGAAGTTACCTTTTGTTCTGAAAACTGTTGGAGGTACATTTCAGTGAGCCATGTCTTATGCTTTTCATTATATCAAGCACATCGTAGAGATGTACCTTGACGATCTCCCTTCTCATTTACAACAACGAGAGGACCATCCAAGGTACCTTAGAGACATTTTCCTTAGATGTCGTCATTATAATATTTCGCTTAATCCACACAAATGTTTATTTTGTGTTGAGGCTGAATGTCTTCTTGGATTCGTGGTTTCCAAAGATGGCATCCATATTGATCCTTTGAAAATTGTTTCTATCCTGGCCTTACCTGCCTCGACAAACATCACTGAACTCCAAAGTTTGCAGGGAAAGGAAAAATTTCTTCGTCATTTCGTATGAAACTTCATAGAGAAAACACATGGTTATATGTGTATCCTGAAGAAGCTCACTCCGTTCTTCTAGGATGACCAATACCAATGAGATTTTGATAATATGAAACACACTATGACCCATTCACTAGTGTTGCACAGACCAGATTATTCAACAGACTTTCTGTTATATGTTTCTACCTCTGCTACTACCATTGGAATGCTTCTAGCGCAGGAAAATCCCAACGGCCAAGAACACGTGATATATTACCTAAGTAAGAGACTGATTGACTCTTAAACCCATTACTCACATGTGGAGAAGTTAGCTCTGGCTATGGTCAATGCTGTACAAAATTTTCATCATTAAATTCTACTTCGTACCACAACTGTACTCGCGGATCAAAACCATATGTACTACATTCTGAATCGTTAGGTACTAGGGGGCAAGTATTCCCGTTGGAATTTTATCTTACAGGAATTTGATCTTGATTTCGCCGAGGAAAATTCAAAGAAATCCTTGGTCTTCACGAATTTGATATGTGACCTTCCCTGTGCTTTGATGGAAGCTGAGCCCAACGATTCATTCCTAGATGATTTTTTTTCTTGATAAGCACAACTGATCCATGCTATGGAGATTTGATCATCTATCTCCAGACTCAAATATTTCATCCCGACATATCTCGTGACGACCGTCGTCGTATCCGTCACCACGCAAAGTATTATCTAATTTTGAATGATACATTGTATTGATTCCATTCTTCGACTGTTCCTTACACATGAAGAGGATGAAAAGGTTATGAATGATTGCCACTCTAAACCATGTGGTGGTCATCTTTCTAGGATGGCTACAACCCAGAAAATCCTTAGCACTGGGTATTTATGGCCTTCAATGTTTAAAGATTGTCATGAAGCGGTTAAGAAATTCCCACCCTGTCTACACTTTTATCCAAAAAAGCACACCCACCCTGGTCCTTTACACCCCGTCATTGCAGTTGGCCCTTTTTCCAAGTGGGGTATTGATTTTATGCATTGTAATCCTACCTCAACTGGGGGGCATGGTTACATCATAGTAGCTGTCAATTACTTTACAAAATGGGCTGAGGAAATTACTACATATGCATAAGATGGTAAGACTGCTGCCCTCTTTTTATTTAACCATGTGATAGCTAGGTTTGGAGTCCTGCAAGCTATAGTCATGGACCACGGATCTTATTTCCGCAATTAGATGATGGCTGAGCTAAGTGCTAAGCTAGGTTTTCACCATGAAAACTCAACTATGTATTACCCGTAGGATAATGGTCAGGTCGAGGCCATTAACAAGGTTTTGAAAACCATGCTGCATAGGTTGGTTGGAGATCACAAATCCAACTGGCACTTAACTCTCTTCTCCATACTTTGGGCTTATAGAAATTTAGTAAAAAAACAACTAGTTTCACACCCTTTTAGTTCGTCTACGGGATAGAAGTTGTCCTCCCTATCGATTGTCAAATCCCATCACTTAGAATTGCAGTAGAACTTCTCCCGAACATTTCCACTGAGGAAGAGATATTTTTGTACTTGACCAACCTTTTTAAAGTAGAAAAGATGCTACCTTGATTAACGAGGGACATACAAAATGTGTCAAGTCATAGTATGACAAGTCTATTCAACCTCGTGTTTTCAATGAAGGTGACCTAGTCTTGACTTATGATTAGAGACATGATAAACTAGGGAAGGGAAAGTTTGAATCTATGTGGTACGGTACCTTTGTCGTTAGTAAGGTCTTAGAGAAAGGGGCTTATGAGCTCGTAGAATATGACAGGATACCCTTTGGGAAACCTCACAATGGGTTGTACCTGAAGAGGTACTATGCTTAAGACATTTATGTATGGTACCTTGTATATATGTATATTTGACTTTTAGTGTGTTTTGGCATTTTTCAATATGGTTTTGAGTTTGATGTCCATACTATTTATACCATGTTTTGGTTATGTAGATTAGATGGATTTCTATGGTTTCATTGATGGTGCATTCCATCATACCTTGAACCTTGCTTCAACTACTTGGGTTTTGTATTCCCCAGCTCACGATTTAGTCAATTCAGGAGTGATTTGTATTGGTTTGGCTACCAAAAACATCACTGAGTATCAAGCAGTGATAGGTTTACTGACCGAGGTTGCATCTCAAGATATTCATGATTCGGTAGTATTTATGGACTCTCAGATAGTTTTTTGTCATCTAAACCATGTTTATACCATCAGGAACCCTACACTTCTCTGTCTCTTTCAAAGAGTGCGTCTGTTAGAGAGGTCATTCCATTTCATCACTTACAGGTATATCCCTAGGTATGATAATACGATTACTGATACATTAGCTAATTACATTCTAGATTGGTATATCACCCATTCATAACTTTTAAAAATAAAACATGGTCCATTGTAAAGTAAAGTAAACTATAGAAGACACATAAAACTCATGTAAATACAATTTTTCCATTTGAATCACATATAAACACTAGAACTGAGTCTGTATATATATATGAAATTTTTTTTTACAAAAATATGGTCACGAGAACTCATCTGAAGCACTCTGGATTCCAGGCATACAAAACGATACAAAAATCCTGAAGCTAGCTATCTTTTAGTGATACATCATGTAGACCACCCTAATGATGCTCGTGGTACCACATAATAGCCATTGCTACCCTACGTTGCAAGTGACTGAAGCGGCCTGAATCTCCTACAGTATGTGTTTGAAACCTCCTTGGGATGCCATCTATTACACCATCTGAGATATCCAAAGTCAGCTAACCTAGGTGCTCCTCCAACTCGGTGAGCTCACCATTGTCTCTATGGACAAAGCGAGATCCTGCTCACCTATCCATTGGGGAATATATCCCATATCGTGCATCCCCTACATCTGCATGAAAACATTAGGTCTTGTCATCATCCAAAAAAATCATAAAACATAAAAATATAAAAACATAATCAACATCTTGAGTATTGCTTCTTACATATGTCACCCCACTGAGTGCTAGGTGGTCGAGGAAGGTCTGGATCCCCTTGAAATTTGGTCCCTGCATAGGCATAGTTTTCAATCATAAGGATTTGGTCATTTAGCCATTGAAAGAAAGGAGCCTCGTATTTGACCTTGGACCCTCCACCTCCAGTGCGGGCCATGATCTCCACCCACCACAACATGCGGGGGTCTCTAGGTATCAACTCTATGAATACCACCTGGGGTCTCAAGAGGGGTACCCTCTCAAATAAAAATCATTCTAGAATGGTCCCGTATCTGAACTATTTTAGTTCACCTTGCTGACACCTGGTCAACTGATCCTTGAACACACGTAATAGTGCCTCAGCCCAAGTGAATACTGTGGGTGCCATGGCCTCTAGGGTATACAACATGTGAGCCCGAGAATCTTGGTGAGCCCCTTGGCTCCCAAATACCCTCTACATGGTAAGGAGTATAGTACAAAGTGGAAAATCCCTCACTTCTTTGATCAGGATTTTCTTCCCTGACATCTTGGTTCCTATATTGCAATGATGAACTATCAACTCTTGTGTTGTAATATCTCCCCCTCAGGATCCTGTCATTGAAATAGGTGCTCCATGCCTAGACAAACCAGTGAGAAAGTATATCTCTTCCACCTCTATGGTGAGGATATGAGGCCCCACCTCGAAATGTTGTTGCTCTGGATTCCACATCCGCAGTATGTGCTCTAGTAATTGCACATGCGATACCACACTAGGAGCGTGGAAAATTTTTAAGAGGCCACAACATCGTAGAGTAGCAATGCAACCCAAATTTTCTACTATGTGGGAATCATCATCTCATGTTTCCTCTCCTTCCAAATCACCATGATGAGCAAAATAACCTATCAAAAAACAATCAATGAGGCATTTAGACACTTATCCAACCTTTAAAAATGCTAAAAAAACCTCTATTTTTGATAGGGCATTCATATTTTGGGCACTACGGCTAGCACCGCTCTTGTCCCCTTACAAATGAATCATGCCAACGCCTATGAAAGAATGAAAAAAGGCGTCTCTTATCGGACACCACTCTTCATGTGAAGGCTAGAAGTGTTACCCGAGATGTGTTTTTTAAGCTTGGATTAAAATCCCCAAAACTCAATAAAAATACATGAAATGGAAAAATGGAAACCATAGAAGTGAAGAGAAGGTTTCTAGATCTCACCTAGATCTGATGTCTTGAAAATTGGACGAGAAACAACTCCAGATTCTTCAACTAAAAATATGCACACAATTCTCCCAAATGCTCTCAAAGAATTGGTAAATGGTAAATGAATTGGTTTTTACTATTTACTTTTCCTTTTATAAAATATTTTTAGGTTTTTTATATTATTTTAATGTTTTTTAAATCATTTTCATTAAAAATACCCTTTCTATAGTTTATAAAAGTCAATTCTAAAATATTTTTGGGGAACTAATGGCCTTTAAATTTTTTCTTTGCAGGGGCAGAAGTAAAACAATATTGTCTATATGTAAGTTTGTTTTTTGTTTTTTCATACTTACGCAAAATGGAAAAAGTCATTGAGCATTCATTTCGACACTTTGATCATGCTCTTTAAACCTATAATCAAAGTTTCGAGCCATTTTCGCTTCTTTTTAGGCTCGTAAAACCCGTTTATCTTGAAAAGAAGCCCTAATGGAGCATTCTTTAAACTCTTTTTGGACGCCCTAAATGTGAAAATATTGTCGAGCAAACTTGTCTTCTTCATTCTTGTAAAAGTACTAGAAGAGTCGTCTTTTCAATGGTAGTTTATATCTTTTTCGGTTCATATTGACTAGTTACGAAAAAGGACCCTTTGGAGTCTTCTTTCGTTTTTGTTTAAAATCTCTAAACATGAATGAAGCCGAGTTAACTTTCAATGGAATCATTAAACCAAACACTAAGAGACCCTCTTTTGGGAATGAACCCCTCCTTTCTCAGGTTCGTGAAATATATGAGAATGGACTTGTCTTTTGATGATCTACAACAAGTGTTTGTTACCCTCTTTGGACTCATAAAAATGAAAAGAGGCATTCATCAATCATGATGGGGAAATTAAGGGAAGGGAATCAATTCATTTTGCAAATAAAATGGCAGTCTGTAGTCACCTTTGAACATGGCACTTGTTTGTATTTCATTTAGTCAATTGGGTATTCACCTGCCTTCTAAGAAAATCCACTTTCATGAGTCATGTCACTCCTTTGCATCTTTCAAAGAATGCATTGTCCGCCACTGCATTATGTCCTGGTATCCGCCTAGTTTAGTCAATGTTGCCAAGTCTTTTGTTGTGCCACCCTATGTTCAAAGGGAAGTTGAAAGTTTACCTCTGTAATCAAAAAAACTTTTGTATCTGTACCTTTTGAGTCAGTCCTATGGTTAATCATGTACAATATTCCAGAACTTTGTTCCGAGTTTCGTGTCATTGATGTGGGATTCATCATGGCACTCCTTCGAAGAGACTATTCCTGTTGACATCAGCTCATTACCCAGGAATTAGTCTTAGAAAAAAATTCAGTACCTTGAGGTCTATATGTCTTAATGACAAATTCTCTCTCTCTCTCGACATAGGTTCACATAATTGAACTTTGATCAATATAATCGACTTAGTGTTCAACATCAAATCATCTATTCACACTTGGGATATTGTACTAGGTTACCTTGGGAATCATTGACATCAATGGTGATCTCCCTCGCACTTGTTAATGGTTCACAACATTGACTGGTAATAAAGTGGTTTCTACCATGTTCGACATCAAATAATTGTAATCACATGGATAGAATCGTACTTTGTGGAAGATGAGATGAAGACCCTGGGTATCTGTTAAAAGCGCCCATTGCTTTCCCCAGGTTGTGATGGAGTATATTGTATGAGTCTTAGCATGGATCCACATTTGTATGGTCATTTTTGTGCTCAAATTTGTGTCCATTTGACATAGATCTATAGTGTATCTCTTGTATCTGTGTCCTAAGTTTGAGTCCTCTATCACATGGATCTACACTATATTCTATTATCCTTGTTTGTTATTCTCTCTCATGGATCTGCCTTGTATTGGTCTACAAACATGATGAGGAAACATTTGGTCATGAGTCAAAATTATTGATGTATTGCAGACTCCTGGTTGATGATGAAACAACAATAATTTTAGGGGTGAATTTTAGCCCAGTGGGCTATTTTTCCATGTTTTTCTCCCAAAAAAGATTCGCCATTTTTCATTTTTTGAAGCCCTGTTTCACCCAATTTTGATGGGGTAAAATGTTTTCACCCTAAAAATCGCCAAATGATTATATAAACGATATAAAATTCTTGAAAATTAAAATAATTTTTGAAAAATATCTCCAATCATTTTATAGTTGGCATTTTAATTCACCAACATTTATACACTTTTAAATAAGTATGGTTCCTTAAAATCATCCCTCATGATGATCTCTGATCAAGATAATTCTTTCCTTGAAGTGATAGCTTTCTCTTTCAAAGCTCTCACCTATCGTATCCCTCTATCCTCATGGTTTGGGGGGAATTCTTTTATACATAAATCTCATCATCATCATTTGATGAGGTCCCAAACATTAGTTATTTGTCTAAATCCCAAGTTGTGAAGTGAAAACACTGGCCCTGACTTCAGTCTTGCATATAAAAATCGAGCACCACTTCTTCTCTTAAGGAAAGAAGTGTTACCCCACTGTTACCCTATTTAGTAACACTCACTGTATCTTGAAAGTAGGAGGTCCCACCACTTTTTTCCCTCGTTCAATGAGCGGTTCTACCCTGTCACCGCTCTGTCATAGTGGAGGAGAAGTTATGCTCGAGGTAAAAAGTGAAAACAAGAATATTCCACCAAGATTCTCGAAGAAAGACTTCGTGGCACCCTTATCCCTACTCCTTAGGACCACTTGGAATCGATATCCATCCTTTTGGGATCTCCCTTCCACCTCACCCACCATTTACTCAACCATCCTTATCCTCCCAAGGGCTATAAAATCAGGTTCATACCCCATGGTTGAGAGAGAGCAAAGTTATGTTGTTGCATTAAGGTTTTTGTCAAATTTGTAGGGTGAGCATAGAAGGAGCAAGTTGGAGCTTTTGGGGGCAATCCATTGGCATGTGAAGGAGTATCACAACAATAAGGAGAAGGTTGTAAGCTTTCTTTTTAATCTTTAATGCAAAGTTGGTTCATTTCCCGTAAAGTATGTTGTGTTGTAATCATGTATTTTATGGTTGGATTCCTTAGTCACTAACATAGAATTGTGGATTATATTTTGGTGCTTTTGATTTTATTTTCTTGTTTCATGTGATTGTGTAGGTACGTCCGTGAAGAGCCATCACCATAAGAAAAAACTACACCATTCTATCAAAGGGACTTATTCTAGATCTCCACAACTTATAGGGGAAGTCTTTCATCTCTGCTGTATCTCATTTGTTATAGATCTGAACCATTCATACTAGAGGAACAACTCTTGTCTACAAGAGGTGCATTTTTCCTAGCAACAAATATCAACTTCTGTCATGGATCCTCATGTTTAAGTCTCTTATCATTTCCAACTGCTTCCTCTTCAAATCTTTTCACAAGGTATCCTATTTAAGGTCTTTGAAGAATATGGTATAATACCTATATTATTTGTAAACAATATATATATTTCTCGCTTTTTTCATCAACACAAATAATCTATAGAAACCAAATTAAATGGTTTTTGTTGCTTGTTATTTGCTAGAATGAAGGTTAAGTTTCCTTCTTTGGTTCAAGACTGAACTGAGTTATTTTCATTACCAATTTAATGTGTTTCCACACAATATTATACCTCTGCAAACAAAGTCCATACAATATTATTTGAAGGAGAGTTCAAACCCTTAAACTGAGGATGAATCTAGTTATATAAATCTTGTATCAAGGACTCTTATTCCAATTGATAATAAAACTAATTCCACCTCTATTTGTTAAGGTGCCAAACCTAACATTTATTCAATAAGAGATAGGTTAAGATAATTGAGTATATCTATCCCTATAGTTTCTGTTGGAATATATTAAACCCACTCATAACTTAGGATGAAATATTTAATCATTATTTGATTAAATTCCTACCCACTAGCTGATTAGTTGGCATCCACTTGCACCTTAAAGTCAACACATGCCATCTATACCCCATGAATGATTTATTTCTGATTCTAGGTTGATCTTAACCACTTTATGGACATCCAGAATTAGTAACTGTGCTTTCCCACAGATTCTGCCTTATTATGCTTTTATCCAGCTTTTTGTGGATAAGGTAAAGCTAGTTAACTAGGAAACTGGTATTTGTTGTTGCAAACCTATGCTCCATGATTTTCTATACATTTTATAGGATTATAATGTTTATCCATCACTCTTGACAAATCAGTCATTCTTTTTCTAATTCGTGAGGTCCTTGACTAATTTGGGAAGCACTTTAGCCATCTATGGGGGTTTATCATATTTGGTAAGTATACCTTTTTGATATTTATGAATTGTATCTATACAACTCGATTTTTCCTATGAGGGATGTACTATTTATGTACACTATTATTCATGAGTAATTAATGGAAGTATACACTCCAACATTTATCTCTTCATTCATGTGATTCAGTCTCTTTTGTTCTCTCTATTTTTCCTGTGTATGCTTGTGAGAATGATCTTAGTAGCAAGATCTATTTATTTTTCTTCTTCTTAGAAAATTTTCTCATAGAATTGGAGCTATTATTTATACATGGCATTCAAGTGCAAGATTTCTCAAGTTCTATAGAGATGAGGAGCACATCCAGTCTCCTATCCTGAAGAAGAGCTTGTCTAGCTTAAAATATTTTCTCCTAGTTTTGTTTTGCACATTGCATAGAGTTTCTCCTTGAGTGTATCAAATCAGTAATATGGATTATTCCTTATCTATAATTATTAATCCCTTCAACTACCATGAATGGAAAGCCAAAATTGGCATTCTATTGCGCAGTAAAGGACTATATATAGTTACTCTAGCTTTGGAGAATGATTCCAACGCTGTGATTGAGAAAGCTAAGTGGAATAATAGGTTGGATGAAGCCTATGGATTTCTTTTCCTCTATACTTATCCTGATATACTCTTTCATTTATATGGTTTTACAACTCCAAACCAAGTGTGGACTCAATTGGAGTCTCTCTTTGGAGTTCAACATGATCTAAGAGCGCATCAATTGGAGATTGAGTTATTCTCATGAGTCCAAGATGTTTCGATTCTCTTGAGTTATTATTCACCGAGTTCAAGTCACTGGTTCTAATGATAAAATAATGTGGGATTGAGAAGGAATATTATTAATTAATCCTTTCCATTATTTATAAATTGGGTCTCGATTACTCAGTCTTTGTGTCTACTTCTCATGCTACTAGGCTTGCTATTCCTAAGTGGAAAATGCATTCTATTAATACTTTTCTTGATTCACTAACAGAGGAGAAAGATAAATTGATCCATATGGGTGTACTTAATTATTACTTGGAAAATTTTCATGCTCTCATGGTTAAAGTAAGAAATAATATCAAATCCAAAGAAAAGCAAATTGTGAAAGAGAAGAAGCCAAAGTCATAAATTGAAGATGAACATTTGAAGCCTACTCATGAAGATTTAGTAAAGAAGGGTAAGAAGAAAGGGAGCACATACAAGTGTTGTTATTTCATAAAGGTATTTTATTCATAGAATAAGTGTTTCAAGAAGAATATTGACATCATTTCTCAGCGTATTGAGAAGCACAAGATCTAGGTTCCAGATGAGCTAGAGAATCCTGTTGATTCCTTAGAACATTCTCATAGTGCGTAGTTCCAAGGTGATATAAAATTATGATTTGAGTGAGAGAGTTAAATCCTTTCCTAATATCTCTGATATATATTTATTATCTGATATATCATAATAAGAAATATCATATTCTTTCTTTGATAATCCTCCGATCAATTTACTAGATTCATCTCCCAAAAATTGTGATTTTTCACTAGATATTGAGAAACGTTTCCTCATTTCATTCACAAGATTATATATATATATATATGATTTAGAATATTGTTTGTAGAATAATATACATGTCATGACACAAATCTTACCACCATATACCATACCTTGGAATAATCCTAAGACTATACAAATCCCAAGTTCACTAGTTGATTCCTCATTGGTCTCTTATGCAGTGTTACTTATCTTACATGGTTTGAAGTCTTTCCTATCTTTTAGTGGTTGGTTGTCCATGACATTAGTAATATTTGGACTGATATTAAACATGTTTGAATATGTTCTAAACACTTATGTTTCATATTTTAAGTCTATCCATCATTCATTTTTTTACACCTATTAGTTTTCCCATTCCTCATAATTTTCCTAGTCTAGCCCTATATCTTCATGGAATCACTGAAGTATTTGTATTTTATGTTCCATATGCTAATGTTTATGATATATAATATTTTTATCAGCCTCATATCATATCTGGGAAGGTGCTACATCATAGGACATGCGATTCACATCACAATTTTGTAACTATTCAGGGAATTGAGTGTGTAACAAATTGTCTTAATTTTTGTACTCTTTGGGAAGGAGTATGCACAGATCTCTTTTCCATTTCAGATTTGTTTACAGATCATAATTTTTCATCCTCAAGAAGCATTCAGATAATTCTCCTACTTCATCAATTGATGAGATACCAGGAGTCTCTCCTCTTCCTTCTTGGAGGTTCTACACTCTCATGCATGATCATGGAGTTCATGATTTTTTCATCAAGTATTTCATCTAGAAGCAGTTCATTCAGCTCACTCAAGTGAAGATAAATATATGGTGAAGACATATTGTTTCAAATTTTTTTCCTTTTACTTTCTTGAGGGAGGATTTTCCCCATGTTGTTTTTCCTCTTTCCTCACTTTTCTAGGCATAATAATTGTTAAAGGGTGACCATAGCCTTGTTGTTGGGCCGTATATACACCTATATTTTTGACATACAATCATAAAGTCAGACTTAAAGGGGGGTGTTGGAATTTATTAAACCCACTCAAAACATATGATAAAATATTTAATCATTATTTGTTTAAATTCCTACCCACTAGCTAATTAGTTGGAATACATTGGCACCTTAATGTCAACACATGCCATCTATAGCCCATGAATGCTTTATTTCCAATTCTGGGTTGATATTGACCACTTTATGGACATCCAGTGCTTTCATGTAGATTATTCCTTATTCTTCTTTTATCTAGCTTTTCTGTGTATAAGGTAAAGCTAGTTGACTAGGTAACTGGTATCAAGTTTCTTGCCAATCCATCCTCCATGATTTTCTCTTCATTTTCCAATATTAGCATGTTTATCCATAACTCTTGACAAATCACTCATGATTTTTCTAGTTTGTGAGGTCCTTGACTGATTTGGGAAGTCCTTTAGCCACCTATGGGGGTTTATCATATTTGGTAAGTCTACCTTTCTGAGGTCTATGAGTTGCCTCGATACAACTTGATTTTTCATATGAGGGATGTACTATTTATGTACATTATTATTCATGATTAATTAAAGGAAGGATACACTCCAACATTCATCTCTTCATTCATGTGATTTGGTCTCTTTTCTTCTCTCTATTTTTATTGTGTACGCTTGTAAGAATGATCTTAATAGTAAGAATGATCTTAATAGTAAGATATATTTCCCGTGCTTCTTCTTAGCATCTTTGCTCATAGAATTGGAGCTATTATTTCTACAGTTTCAAACTAAACACTATGCTTTATATTTGGTAACCCATCTTAAGAAAAATAAAAATTCCCATTATTTAGAATAGAATTGTGCGTTGAGTGTTTGTATTTTAAACATGAATTGGGTAAAGGGTGAAATGTATCATATGTTACACATTGCTCAAATTGTGTTAAACCATCGCTGTAAGGAATAAATAACACATGGGTTGGAGAGTGCAACTTTGTGGTAGTTAGTAATATGATTAACTATTGTGCTAGTGATCAAACAAGGGAAAAAGTGTTATAGCATGTTGTTTGTTGTAGCTAATCATCTTACACAAAATTCAAGTTACAACAATTGGACCATTCAAAGATATGAGAAAATACATTCTAGCAATTCGAATTAGCACGTATCAATTATACGAGCATTAATGCATGATCGAGATCATTGTATTGGCATGCCTTCAACAACCAACATTTAAATCAATAAATAAGACTGCTATAGAACATGATAACTACATTGATAAAGTAATGAATGTTGTACCAACAAACAAAAAATTGGGGATAAACATTGTGGTTGATACACATTAAGTTAATCTTTGATTTGTGTAACGTTGTAGTCAAAACAACATGAAGAGGGAATGCTGATACATTCAAGATTGATGCCATTAAATGATTCTTGTGGTTTACACAATGCTTGAGTAAGATTCAAACTAGAGGAGAGAAGCATGTAAAAATTCAATCATACAATAATCTAAGGACACCATACACAACATATTACCCTAGAAACCTAAATGGGAAAGTCAACATTCAATGGGGAATTTATTAATCTTGCAAAATTGTTACAAATATTAGGTATGCATTCTCATTGAATGATTTAATGCATTCTTACTCATTGGAAAAATTGTAGATGGTTTTGAATCAAAGACGACCTCCGATATTTAAGTAGACTTCTTTCGAGTCCTTAAATTTTTTTGTTCCTTCCCTTCTTCTTCATTTCCTCTAAAGTGCTTTTTCTCTCCTCCTTTAATGCCCTTCTTCTCCATTTCCTTCATAGTTAATGGATTTCATTGAAAGGTCTATCTATAATAGTTTTCTTTTGTCTTCCAAGTCATAAGCATTTATGACCTATTCTCTCAACTTTACCAAAACAATTAAATGTTTAAATTTTAAAGCTTACAAGATATATTTTATAGAATCCAATTAATCTCAATAAATTTACCAAAGCAATTAAATGTTTAAATTGTAAATTTTACAAAATATATTTTATAGAATCCAATTAATCTCAATATCTTAAAGTAAAAAATTCATAATTCTTCTTTCAACTTTGAAAATAATAAATGAAATTATGTTATTTTTTTCTTTGATTATTTATAAGCTAGAACATGTTTGACTTATATTTTGTTATGTCACACATTGTTGAATGATATTAAAAATACCATGTTTATTTAACATGACTATTCACACTTATCTTTATGTACAATGCATATACTAATTTGGTTAACCTTATGTTGATAGCATTTCAAGTTTGTTTATGGACATTTTTTTAATATACTAACTAATACATAGAAGAATTCATTTTCATTTGTTTTCCTATATATCATTTTCATTTCTGTAACATCTCTATTATTTTTCTACTTACCATACTTTGCTTAATAAGACTTTCTCTTTATCATATTTAATATTGTTTTTATCTTGTTTTGCTTAGTAATACTTCTTTTTTTAGGTTTCATTTCATTTCTTTATATATATCTCATTTTCATTATTTACTGGGATTTTTCTGCTTACCACACTTTGCTTAATAAGACTGTTCTTCTTTACCATCTTTAGTATTTGCATTCTTTGCTTCATAATACTATTTTCCTTCTGGTTATTTGCTATAGATGAAAAAACACATGGAATTCATGAGTACCTATGAATATATTGTAAATTTGTATCATTAGTAATCTAAACAAAGAATCCCATGAGATTACAACATTTATTTGAAGGCTTGCAATAGGTTTTAAACTCTAATCACAGAATGTAAGTGAATGTGAAATAGGTAGTGAAAGACAATAAATTACACATAGAAGAACCAACACTCTTTTTTGGTTATTGTAATATGTACAAAGTATTAATCTATAATACAATCTAATACAGTTCCATTTCACTTTGGATGGTTTAATTCTCAACGTGAGGCATTTATTTAAACTTGAATACATCGTCATTTTTTTATTGTCAATGAATCCTTCGGTATGTAATATGAACCCTTATAAAAATTTGTGTTGGTATTCTTCTCGAAGGAAATATTAAAGGGTTTAATCAAGTTATCATTCTACTAAATATATATGCACCTTACAAAGATAGAATACCTTTCTGGGAAAATATTGAGTCTAGTGGTCTACTTAATTTTAAAAATTGATATTGGAAGGAGACCTAAATTTTACCATGCACTCGTTTAATTATTGGGGAATGCAGTCCTCTGTGGATTCACTTTGTTTTTTCAAGATCATTTTCAAATAAATATTGTAAGGTTTTTCATTACACCAAAACCTGCAGATGTTGGTGAACATTTGAAACCCAGCACAAGGCCCTATCAATAGGATTGGTGGTTAGTCCACTTGTTTTATATTCACAGAGGTGCGACGGTTATACCATGTGGAGGTTGTATCGATACTCCAACACCCCGCCTCCGACGTAGATCGGGGGAATTGAACCTGAGACAAATGCTCTGATACCATGTAAGGTTTGTCATTACACCAAAACCTGTAGATGTTGGTCAGCATTTGAAACCCAACACAAGGCCCTATCACTAGGATTGGCGGTTAGTCCACTTGTTTTATATTCCCAGAGGTGCGGCGGTTATACCATTTGGAGGTTGTACCGATACTCCAACAGCTCATATATATTGTCCCTCATAAATTGATTCCAACTTGGAAAAATAGAATATCAAGAGCTGAAGGTGTTGGAAAAAGACTAGACAGGTTTTTGATGTCTAAATCTCTCATTGGTAGCAATGCTAGGTATAGGTCTTGGAACTTAGTTTCCATTATATAATATCATATGCATATTTCCCTTCAGGTTGACAGAGAAAATGTTTCTATAAAATTCTCATTTAAATTCAATTGAGCATGGATGAAAGATGAATATTTTTGTCAGATGCTAAGATATTTTTGGAAAGGTATAGAGATTCCAAAGGGGTTGAATGCCATGGACTGTTTGACTTACAAACTCTAAAAATTGAAAAAATATATGGTTGTGTGGATTAAGGAGAAAGAAGAGAAGGATAATAAAATCCTTTGTGAAATTTAAGGCATAATCTATGACATTTTATTAAGCAATCTAATAGGTAACCTCACTAGTGAAGAAAGGGACACTATTATTGATCTTCAACACAAGAAGGATTCTCTGGTGAAAAAATTGAAGAAGTGGATTTGCAGTTAAAGAGTAGAGATGTGTAACTTGCTTTTGGTGATATCACTACAATTTTTTTTCATAGATATGCTAGTTACAAGAAAAATATAAATACTATTTGGGACATTAAATCAATTGAAGGGGTTTGGGTTAGCTCTTAGAAAGATATTGGGAAGGTTGCGGTTGATTTTTATAGAAACCACTTTAAAGACTTGGGTTTGTCTAATATAGGTAATCCAATGAAAGTTGTGAGTCACTATAGTTATTTTTTTACAAAGGAGGAAGGTTTGTAGGTTGGTATACCTATCAACATTGAGTAAGTAGAAAGTGTTTTGTAAAAAAAATCAAAAGATAAAAGTCTTGGGCCTGATGGTTGGTCGGTAAAACTTTTCATCACTATTTTTATCTAATGGGAAGGGATCTTCTTGTAGTTTATGATATGCCCAAACATCATGGGTTTATTTTAGGGATTTAAAATCCACTTTCATTTCCCTTATTCCAAAGAAGGATATTCATGAACACTTCTTTGATTTTAGGCCCATTGCTCCATGTAACTTGGCATATAATATGGTAACAAAAATAATTGCAAATAGGATAATGCCGAAGTTGTCTGAAGTGGTGGTTTCCAAACAACAATTTGGTTTGCTGTCCAATAGACAAATATTAGATGTAATTAGGGTCTCCCAAGAGTTTCTTCACTCGGTAGAAGTTAGAAAATTGAGTTCTCTAATTCTGAAGGTGGACCTCATGAAGTCCTATGATAAAGTAAATTGGGTCTTCCTAAGACTTATCCTCCTACAGATTGGGCTTCCAGTTCAATTTACCAATTGGACTCGGTTTGTGTTTCTTCGACTAACTTTGTTGTTCTTGTTAATGGATCTCATACTAGTTTGTTTTGCATCTCCAAAGGTCTTAGACAAGGGTTCCCACTATTCCCTTTACTTTTTTATTGGTAATTGAAGGTCTGAGTAGGATGATTAATGAGGAAAAGCTAAAAGGCAGTTTATCTGGTATAAATATTTCATGTCCTGCAACTCACACATCTCCTCTTTGTGGAGGATGTGATTTTATTTGGATTAGGTATTGTTGAGGAATAGAGCACTTTCATGAGATCTTAACATTTTTTTTTGTTCTGCATCATGTGTGGATATTAGCTTGGAAAAGTCTATTTTATATATGCATAGGGTCTCTCATGAGATGCTAGCACAAATTGGTTCTTTGCTTTAGTATAAAGTGGAGAATTTTTACTATAGTTTTAAATATCTTGGATATTTGTTGAATCCCAACACCTATAGGATTGACTCTGTGGAAATTTTTGGGGACTCAAAGGTGTTCATTGAGTGGGAAAATGGTAGATTCGACCTATACGTTCTTCATCTCTTGCAATTGGTGTCAAATAATTTAACATTTGATGTACACATTTTTTATATATTTCCTTCTCACATATATCTAGAATCTTCAATGGGGAGGCTAATCATCTTTTGAATAAAAGTGCTTTATGTCAAGAAGGCTTTATGTTTACATAGGAACTGTTGGAAGGTTCAATCATATTTGAAGGAGCTATGACGTTTTTTTATTAAATCTATTGGAGAACTTGTAGCTCTTTTCTTTTCCTTCTCTTTTGTGATTTTTGATGAGATGGTGTTTCTTTTCCTTCTCTTTTGTGATTTTTGATGAGATGGTGTTATGTAATTATATTTGGTCTCTTGATATTTTCCAGTAGATATTTATGAAGGCCAAGTAGTGAATTTATTTTCCATCCCTGTTTTTTTGTAGCCCCTATGATGGTTGTTTAGAAAGAATCACTTATTGGTGGTAATATTTGGTTGAAGGATCAATATGATGACTAATTCTGATGTAACGACTCTCATTTTCTTTGATTGAATGAAAGAGCAAGAACATGGTTTTTCTTCGTTTGAAAAATCATTTCCATTTTTGTTATATATCATTTCCGTCTTTGTAACATCTCTAAGCCTTTTCTACTTAGGATACTTTTCTTAATAAGACTTACTCATTATCATCTTTCATACTATTTTTATCATTCTTTGCTTAGTAATACTCTTCTTCCTCAATTTCATTTTCATTTATTAATATATGTTTCATTTTCATTTCTTTACTGGGATTTTTCTACTTACCATACTTTGCTTAATAAGTCTGCTCTTCTTTACCATCTTCAGTATTTGCATTCTTCGCTTCTTAATACTCTTCTCCTTCTGGTTATTTGCTATAGATTAAAAAAAACATGGACTTTGCCACTACTTGCGGATATAGTGTAGATTTTTACCGTTAATAATCTAAACCGTTCAAACAGAGAATCCCATGAACTTGCACCATTTATTTTAAGGATTACGACGATTTTTAAAATCTAATCACAGAACGTTAATCAAAGTGAAGCAGGTACAGAAGGACCATAAATTACACATTGAACAACCCAAAACACTTTTTATTGTTATTGGAATATGTACAAAGCACTCGTTCGCAATACAATCTAATACAATTCCACTTCATTTTGGATGGTTTAATTCCTAATGTGGAGCATTTCTATAAACCTGAATACATCACCATTTTCGATTGATTGTTAATGAAAAGACTGCTTGCTACTTCATATCCGTAACAAGAAGAGACATGAAAGGTGGCAATGTGTTTATTGGGAAATTTTCGTATAAGCGAAACCAAAACTCCGAGAATATATAGAACAAAAACAAGAAATGGAATGAAATGAAAGTGATGGTGGGAACTAGTAAGAAATGAGATCAGCAAGGAGGAAGGTCGGAGGGGGGAGGCGGGAGAGATTGAAGGGGACCTTTTCCGTCCTTGACAACCCACGCCATTTTCAGTCCCCACGATGTGTGAACTTCCAAATGACAGTGCATGAACCACACACCTGCATCATTATAATTCTTAGAATTAGATTAATATCATGGATCATACTGAATTAATGCAATGCAATCTTGAATGTTTAATGAGATTGATCTATAAAGTACCTGGATTATCAGCGCGGAATCTGATAGCTGCCCAACCTCCTTTGGGGACTCCGATAGTGTTTCTCTCCACCGGATCAATGAGATTAAAGTTTGGTGCATCCGTTGATTCGTTGTAGTTTCCAACACCTTGGCCGACCACAAAGAAATTGAAACCATGGAGATGGACAGGATGGCTGTCTGTGCTGAAAATGCTGGTGTCTTGAAGAACCAATTGAACGGTTGAGTTGAAGGGAAGGACTTTCGCTCTCGTCCCATTCATAGCCGCTGTATTATTGGGTGGAGTGCCTGTATAATTGAATGGGAATGGAGGATTGTCTGGAAAATTGGTCTTATAGATTCCTTTCATCTGCTTGAAATAGTGGGATTGGAGAAGAGCCGTGCTTGGGAGAACAAAAGAAATGTTGTTGACAGAGGCAGTGAATCTAGTCCCGTTGGGTGCCTGGCATGTGGCATTTCCCATCCCCTTTGGACAAGGATTTAGTCCTAGACCAATTGTGAAAAAAAGCTTCTTGTCTACCGTCAGAGGAACCAATGCTGGGAATTGCGAGTTAGCCAAGCTTCTAAGTTTCGCACTAAAGTTGGCTGCGAAGGATGTATCATTGAGGGCTGGGAGTTTTGGCATCATAATGGCAGAAGAGTTATTAGAGTTGGGAACATTATAACTCACAATTCCTGCAACAGTGGAGTTATCAAATGTTCCACCACCCGTAGCAAATGGACGAGCTTCTATGTAAAATTGTTTAACCCCGCCAACGTTAACAGTAGCATTAGCAGTGAATAACACATTGGTGGTCTGGCCTGGTGTTATAACAAGAGTGTCCGTCTGGAAAGGCTTCACATAAACCGCATCCACCTCAACCACAGTCAAACTGTGATTTGCAATGGCAAGGAAGAGCTCATCATTGAGTGCAGCATTGATTATACGAAGAAGATATGTCTTCCCGGGATTCACATTCAGAAGGAATGTATCTGCATGGCATGCTCAGTTAGTGAATGAGTGCTATCTCTCGTTTCTACCCAATACATAAAATAAATAAATTTGATGAAAATATATTTAAATACCATTACCATTAGAGCAGTTATAAAGAGGTCCAGGAAATCCATTTATAGTGTAGGCATCTGACACATTTGGACCGCCTCCTGTTTGAAGAGCCTGATTGATAACCTTCTCGGTATCTGCATTCCACCATTCTCCTACAAGGTGAAGGTAAAGGTGATATTAAATTCCATCTTGGATGGGATCTAGGCATTGCCATAGTTACAAGGTCCATATCATCCATAAAAGTGAATAAAAGGATTCAAGATATAAACCCTTACCTAGAATAATGGGGACTTCTTTGTGTGGCTTGGGAAATGGGTAAGGAACATGGGGTTTAGGATATATAATAATGGCTCCATGGACACTAGCTCTCAACCAAGAAATGTGTGCATGCCACCATAGAGTTCCTCTCTGTCCTGTGATGGTGAAGTTATAAACGTAACTCATTCCAGTTTGAAGTGGACATTGAGTGACGTAACCGGGACCATCTGCCCATCCAGTTCTCAGCTGTCGAATCCCATGCCTGCATGCAGCAAAACAATACATGATCTCTGAAACTATTCAGTAGATCGCATTGGTGCAGGCAGGCTACCTAAGTATCATGCATGAATAGAATTAATAGTATTACCAGTGAATAGTGACATTGTCTTTGACGTGGTTTACAAGTTTTATAAGGACTTGGTCTCCCTCGCGAGCAATAATTGTAGGCCCTGGATACT
>LPNX010556461.1:116547-135189 GCA_001517045.1 Pseudotsuga menziesii
ATTCACAGTAATCAAAGATTTTGTGTTGCAAAGACGTGTCACATTTTTTAGCTTCACCTGCAACGCAATGCATTTATAACTAGGTTAATATAATCAAACATCTCCATTGAACTAGAACGAAGAATATATATGATTTGAACTAGATATAGTTACGTTGAACTTGTAATGCCTGGTTGTCTGCCAATGCTTTCCTGCTGCTATATCCAGGTACTGAATCAAGATCAGCAGGATGACAATTGACAAGTACTTCACAGCTGGAGAAGGGCAAGGGCAGAACTTCGCCTTCGATTTCAACATTTTTGTCATTCTACTTGACTTATAAACTATAAAACCCTAGCCTGAATATAGCTGAGATTGATGTGATCAGCCGGGAAGCTCTGAATATAGCCGAGATTGCTGCGATTAGCTGGGAAGCTCTGGCATTTATATATATATATACCGATAGCTTATCTTCAGTCGTGAGGAAGAGTGCCCCTTGAATTTTTGGTTGTGGGGTATAATTTGTTGGTGAATCAATGGAGTAAGAAATAAGAACACACATCACAAACCACTCTGGCCATTGCAGATAGTTAAAACCATTGCAGCTTCTGTGCAGGTGTACCAACTCTGAAAGAATCGTTCGTTGTAAGAACGGTCTGGTCTTTCTGAATGAATTTAATTAAGTTTAATGTATATTAGTGTGACAGTTGAAAGGTTTAATGTCTGGTTAGGACATCCATGCTTTTCTGTCATGGCAACGGTCTGGTCTTTCTGAATGAATTTAATTAAGTTTAATACAGATTAGTGTGACAGCTGAAAGGTTTAATGTCTGGTTAGGACATCCATGCTTTTCTGGCATGGCGCGAGGTCCTATATATGAGTTAGAACGTGTCAATCATAGGATAAGATAGAGCATACTAAATTCGCTGGTCGGCTTTTTAAGAATCCAACCTTCGTCCCTTCTCTAAGTCTCGGTTATAATTAACTGCCATTGGTATGTATTAACCGTATTTCGACAATGCACTGAATTATTCATTGATCGAGAGAGAAGGTTGGGTGGTCTCCCCACTTCCGTTGGTAGAAATTCCCTTTACTTACATAACACATAATTGACCATACCAACCGTCCATTTCAATCCTTTAATGACCAACATGCTATTCAAATATGGAACCTCGCTAAAGTAGTCTATTCACTCTACCCTCCGTTAACTCCCATCACAAGAAGTGGTCTAACATAACACATAATTGACCACACCAACCCAAGTCCATTTCAATCCTTTAAGGACCAACATCCTATTCAAATATAGAACCTCACTAAAGTAGTCTATTCACTCTACCCTCTTCTAACTCCTATCACCGAAGTGGTCTAAAGATCTCAAGGCTCACATTAAAAGAAAACTTCAAGATAAGTACGAGGCTGAATAAATATCTCTTGGACTAAAACATGGACTCGGTGTATCTTTATCAAGATTGCTTTGTTGTGGGATAGCATGATGCATATCAAAAGGTGAATAATGTTTGAGTGAGCTTTACAGTTAAAGAACACTTTTCTTTTTGTAGGTTAAAGGTTTAAAGTCTTGAGTGAGGTAGAGTATTATATATCTTCAGTAGACAAATGCATGAAGGAAGCGATAATCAAGAGGGATTCATTTATCAATTATTCTAGCATGAGATGGAGGATAATTATGCTTAGATGGGGCTATATCCCATCTAGTTTCAAAAGCTTGTACTCAACCATGATCAATCCCCAATCATAATTACTTGGATCAAGAGGCTTGGTTACCTAAAAAATAGCTAAAGGAAACATTTGAAGTTTGTCATTTACATCAAATGAAGAGTAGTTGTGCCTATGTTTTCTCGATTCACGAACCTATTATGGAGAGGCCTATCATCATCATGTTACAATCATGTTGATTGAATGGCTAAAACTCTAAGTTATTCCTTTCTCATGTTGCAGGGAAGCGAGGTACCCAAAAACTCTAGTAACTATTGTAGGTGTAGGAAAAAATAAGGTTTTTTGTTTCATGTTTAGATCTAAGGCACCAAATTTTGTTTATTTAGCCATCAATAAATGGCCCAGAGAAAATCCACTTAGAGCTACTATTGTACTTGTATTTGGTGAAATCTTTAAATGGGTTCAACCTAAATTATCTCCAACAAGAGTAAGGTGATTAAAGGCCAATCTTGAGAATGAGGTTATCTAGATTTAGGTCTTGAACTCTATCCAATCACTATCCAGTATGATTTTATCATGGTTGGATAGCCCAAACTTTAGACTAATATTTGCCCATGGGATCTAGCCTCCAGTATTGTTGTTAAACAGATTATTGGTCATGACTATTCCCTTCCTCAATAATGAAGAGGATGAGAACCAACTTATCTTTTCCCTAGTGATTTTCCATCACACTCAAGGACTCTATAAGTCCACCTTGTATTCTGATCATTAAAAGGAAAGTCAATCCACAAGGAGATATTTCTCAAGGACAAAAAATGATTAATGACCTCCCATGCCTTCTAGATCATGCTCTTGACCATAAAATTATTGACATATTTAACCAGTTCATGGGTAGCAACAAACAATTGAGGAGAAAGGCCCTACAACACTATTACATTTGGACCCCAAATTTGATGTTTCCACCAATGTTTGAGAAAACAATCACCTATTGACATCGAAATGAAGTCAAACAAGTGGAAATTTTAGTTGAAATTTTGGGTTTGGATTTAACAAATGTCGCTTAAGCGATGTTTACATTATATGTCACTTAAGTGATGTACATACTATCATTTTTTGTTTTTATTTCCCCCATTTTCCATGCACAAGACTAAAAATCCATCTGGTATGAAAACAAACATTGTTTAAGGAAAATTCGGAGAAGGAGAAATTGAGACGACATATTAGAAGAAGGAGAGATTGGGAAAGGAGGTAAATTGCATCATCAATATTTTCCCACATTTCAATTGTTTTATAAACATAATTTATTCATTTTGTAAAAGGGAGGTGAAATTATATGCAAATGTTTTCAAATCAAGTGAGAATTCATAAAGCATGTTCATCAATGTGATAGAGGGAAAACATCATAGGAATTCCCTATAATAATCATCAAGGTTATGTTATGTTCATTATACCTAAATTTAGTAATAACATATTGATTGCCATAATAGATTGATAGATCAATATGTGAGATATTATAAATCACTAGGCTCATGCTCTATCTCTTTAGGCTATTTCGTATGAAATCTCTTTGATATTTTAGAAGAAGTGTTAGTGAAATTGCATTTCCTTAAGCTAATATGTAATGATAATTAGGACAAAAAAAGATAAACAACTTGTTGTGAAGACATTTTCTATAAGTTGGACAATTTTTTCTCAATTCTACCATTATCATAGAAAGGCCGACATCAAAGTTTTAATGATCCTCACATTATCATTTGAATGTTGTTTTCATTTTCCTATCAAGTTTTATCTTACAATAGGTTGTTACAACATATAAATCAAGCGTGAATTATGCCTTTTTCATTATTGATTGATAATACCTTAAGCAAAATTACTAGTCATTATGTACTCTAGTTTCCCTTTTATTAAGATTGTTGATTGGTTCAAACTACTTCAGATTCATGGATATATAACAAAATTATGTGAGGCCCAAGCTATTGAAGAAGTTATTGAATGTGAATTTGTCATGATATATTGTGTTTTCTAGAGTGTCAAATATTAGCCTCACATTGGCTTGCATATTTCTTTTGTCAAGTTCCATGTGTTCTAGTTTTGTTTTCTCATTAGTGGTACAAGGAAACTGAATCTACATTCCACTTTTTGTTTTTTTAACAACTTCTAATGTGATGATGATGTTGGACTATATATATATCATGTGTAAATGTTCCTGAATTACATCATAGTTATCTACCTATGAATTCCTCTATTTTAGTATTTAGGGTTGTTCCATAAATTGGTGCATTCTTCACCCATAAAAAGGCATGCATGAACATAACCAACTTATATACATGTATGAATTAACATATACACGTACCTATGTGCATAACCAACACACATAAACATATATGATTGTTGCACTTGAAAATTCCACAGTTGCCTATTTACATTTCAAAAATCCTAGCTTGAGATTCCTTGGAAACCTTTTTGCCATCCCTAGGAAGGGCGACGCTTTTCCCCAGTTCTGAAAGAGCGCCGATGGTGCTCTATTCGGTGGAGTAAAAGGTGCCAACTCCTCTTGGTATTTTTGTAGTAGGTGCTGGCGGCGGTTCTCCTAGTTGAGAAAAAATCATCCGCGCTCTTTCACCTGAAACCAAGTGCGTCAATCAACCAAAAATATAAAAAAAAGAAAGTTCTAGAAGCTTCCTTGTGAAAGCTTCTATGGAGGAAGTTCCTACTAGTTAGGGAGAGGTGGAATTCGCCTTCCTCACTTGTTGGGATCACCTCCTATCCACTTCCTAAGTGAATCTCATGAAATCTTGCCTATAAATGAATCCTTCATGGAGTGAGTGAAGGAGGCCAAAGAAAGCACCCTTATGCTGTTGGATTGAGATCTGAGTTAGATGTAAGACAGAGTGAGCTTGTATGTGAAGAGATTGTTGTAGGTGTGGAGGATTTTAGATCTGTTGTAGAGGATAAAGCCATCAACATCAAGGCTTAGTTGTACTTTAATCTCTCTCATTATTAATACAAAAGTATTCCCCTTTCCCGTATTTAATGTGTTCTAATTGCAGTTAAATATTGTTAGACTCCTTGATAACTGACATATGTAATTGATTTGTCATGATGCTCTCACTTTGTGTTTTTGTCTTTTGATCTATTTTGTAGGTATTGAACATTGCAAGGACTTTCGGAACAAGGACAAAAGGACTTAGGTCCGAGGTATGATTTTGGTTTCATGTTGTTCAAATTGATTATCTGGGGGAAGGATATGATGCTGTGATATTTTTTTCTACAATTGTGCTTTGCAGGGTAGATGAATAGCTCTTGTCCGCAAGAGGTGTAAAATTCCTGATAAAAAAATTGGTGACTCCACTGGGGATGATTAATCTAGTCAGATCTGAGGTAGATACAGTCAGATATGGTGTAGATCCAGTCAAATCTACAATTTTTGGTAATTGTCTCACCTATGAAGATCACATTCTCTTCCTTTAGTCATTTCAGCTGACAAGGTAAGCGATCTATCTTACTGTTCTATTTACTCCATCTGTTTATAAGTTGTGTTTACTCACAATCCAACTCATTCCAATTTTTTGGTTTCTCCTTTAGATCTTTATTTTTTCCATCTATTGATTCGTCGACGCACCTAGCTGTGTTTGACAGAGCGTCGATACCTTAAAGGCGCCTTCTTCCTTTTGGTGATAAGCTCCGATAATGAATTTCTACAGCCGACATAGAGCATCGATGGTGCCCTACTGCAATGTACAAAAATCACCGACCCCACTACAGCTCTCTGGTGCAACTTGCCTCTGTGCGCCGAGGTAGGCCCTTTGAATTGCCTTATTTTTTATTTTTTATGTTTTTATTTCTCTGAAGGATTCTAGTGTTATTTGCTTGATTTCTCTAATTGATTGATTCTGGTGGTTTCGATAAACTGATTCTCATTCATTGAGCTCAATTTCAAGACATTTACCTTCGTTATTTAGTAAAAAGTCATTGTGAAAGAAATTGTGTGAAAGACAGTCTTGGATCTTTTTTATTTTTGTGTGCTCTGATCTCTGAAAAGGTTTATCTTGAAAAGGAAATCCATAGCCTCTCATTGAGTTAGTTTGTTTTAAACTGCCTTGTGTCTTTTATGTTTCAGAAACTTCAATTGAAAATACAAAAATAAATCAGCTAGTTTGTCTTCTTTATGCTTAGGAAAGGTTTGTTTTTTCAGTTGCATGAGTGAGTTAAACATATAGGTATTTTTGGTGTTTTGGAGAAAACTTAAATCTGGAAAATATTAGAGTCTTTGCTTTCTTTTCTTGTTTCAGAAAATTAGAATTGTTATTGGTGAAATATTTTTGTTTGAAGAATTCCTTTTAAAATTTCTTGTTAGGTCTTACATTTGAATTGTTGAATTTGTGTGTTCTTGGAAGAAAAGAAATGGTCTTTTCCCTACCCTAGCTAATTTTCATTGGAAAAAGAAGTGCATGACATATATAGTAAAATTTCATTTTGGAGGCAACACCTCAAAAACATTCACTAATCATTCAGATAAAATAAACGGTATTTTTAGGCTAAAATTTTATAGAAATTTGAGTGATATGATAGAGACGTGTTTCGACGTATTAAAACATAAGAGTTGTTGTTTCATGCCTGCACTGCAACCCGGGGTTTGTGCGGTTCCTCCACGTACCTTCAGTATATAGAACTTCCTTTCACGTACCCTTGAGGTATATCGAAAGGTACTTCACGTACTCGATTGTATATCAGAGGGCCCCTTTCGAACAGTTGTGCATTAGACAACACTACTAAGGATTTGAGCTCCCACGTACCTTGCGTATATCGAGAGACCATACTAGGATTCCTAAACCTTCTGAGAAAATCCCTTTGGTTGTCTTGTTCGATCAATACACAAAGAAAAACAATTGAGCAGCTACTACGCATGTGCCGTTTAGGTAGTCGGGTATTCAGGTGAGGGACGGTTGATCCTCCTCACTGCATTTTACTATTGGACCCTACGGTATATCGCTAGTTGTGACAGCTTGAAAATCTTAGTGAGAGACTAGCTATCTTCAGCCCATCCTATCATTTAAGTCTACTTGCAGGATTTAGATTGCGTAGGTCTGTTTTTGTGTGTCTTTATCTTTTTTGACCTAGGGTATAAAAATTCATCCATCACCCTGGCTGAGCAATTTGCGAAGCAATCTCGCAGATTGCAGGGTTTACCACCTGAATCTCCTCCTACTATGGAAGGACACGAAGGTGAAACCATGGAATGACTAGCTTCTGCTGATGCTCATATCTAAACTACATCAGCTACTAAAACCAAATAATATTTATCTATTTATAACAATGCTTTGGTCCAACTACCTCCTGCAATAGGCACAACCTTTCATTTCCAAATGCAAGGTCAACCCGACACATCTGACTGGACTATCATTCATCCGTTGGATGAAACTATAGAAGCAGAGTATGGCCCAAATGATCCTTTTTAGAGAACATCTCTAGGACAAATTTTTGTCTTAGTATGGAACTACCACAACTAAACCGAAGCCATCTATACTATATCCTTTAAGAATACTCTTAGAGAATGCTCTGCCAAATGAACAATTTCTCTGAGACTCTATCGAACGTTTGCATCAATGCACAAAAGAATTTAAAAAACATGAGAAACTGAGGAGGAGAAGCATTTCCCCTCTTCCTAGTCCTTCAAGAAAAACACCACCTGGGTATCATGCCCTGTCACCACCTCAAGTATCTCTTCTTCCAGAGTCACCGACAAAAATTTGCTTACCCAGAACACATTTCACACCCCACCTCCTAGTCAAAACCTAGTCCAAAACCCTTCTCCCCATTTGTTTCAACTTCTGTGATAGTTTCTACAACTAGGGGGATTCCCCGATACAAGTTACGTCATCTACCAGAGGACCCATTTCTAGCATGGGGAAAAACTTACCAGTTGGACCACCTGTTGGGCTATGGGGCAGACCCGGGTTTTATATATTTAACTTCGCACCAACAAAAGACCTACAGTGTTGGCCCTTTTGGCAACAACCTACGAACAGGTTGCAGTCTCACCCGAAACAGCTATGGGGTGCCGCAGAACTAGATTTCTGTAAGCAGAAGAGGGATATTACTGTACCTTTAGCTTTTAAACAGATTATAAATATAAATCACAGAGCTTAACATTCACTTATTTAGCTTCGCAGTTAGATAAACAAACAGTGCCTTGCGCAACCCTTTACTGGGAATTCACAGCGAAGTTATTATCTAGCAGTGATCTTTATTGATCAGATATATAGATATGAATGCATGAAAGAATACAACATAAACAACACACAGAACCACGAAACAAGATATAACGTGGTTCACCCCCAGTGTAGGGGTTACGTCCACAGAACTGTGTTTTATTCAATATTTCTACAAAAACCACAGTTCTGATCTGTGCACTCAGCTGCAGATCCCTTCAGTCCTCAAAGCCGCGCACACAGCTGCAAGCCTCTGCGCACACAGCTGCAGATTTCCTTATCACCCAAAAACCCTCTGCGCACACAGCTGCAGAGGTCATCCACGCACACAGCTGGGACTTAACCTTTTCTTACAAAATTAGCCTTAGCTTCGCATCAATTCCATTTTACATAAAAGCCTAACCTGACTTATTTACAAGAGTTCCTATTTATATAGCGCACTATTACAAAACCATGGACTTAAACCATAGGTTATTACAAAAAGAGGGTTTTTTCTCAACCCAGACACCCCTAAGACTATTTTGAGTTGTAACTCCGCTTACAAACCCACATAACCCCACGGAGTTACCTAACTTAAGGACCGTTAAGGTGCGTGCCCCAATAGGCCCCTAAGACTCACTAGTGTCCCGTCTCGGGACACTCTGCTGGTCTTTTGGCAGATGAAGCTTCTTCGCGAGGATGGTGAACTGAGTATTGAGACCGTGCATGATGTCATCAGCTGCTTTCTCCTTTTCGACCAACTCCTGCAGTACTGTGGATGATACTTCACTGGCACTTTCTTGTGTGAATGCATCATATTCCTTCAGAATTTTGAACTGGCTATCCACAGCAGTACTTAATTCCAAAGCCTCACTGACAAGTGGCTGTATAGATTTTTCCAACTCTGTTACTTTCACCCTGCACGACTCAATTTCCTGCTGGAGTTCCTTGCTGCGCTTTACTTTGAGCAGTTTCTCCATAGGGGGTAGGGTCTTAATTTCCACTTTTACTGCATCCAGTTCTGCCTGTCGCTGTTTGATGGTTTCTTGCAGCTGTCCTATCTCTGGATGTTCCTGAAGGGTTGTCCAAGCCTCGACACTGTCTCCAAGCAGCTTTGCTGCGCTGGCCACAATATCTGAAATTTTCACTGCTGATGCCTGAATATCTGCGCCGCGTTGCCCTCTGACCTCCGGTGGGCTCTCCGGGGTGATGCGGAGTTGGAGCTCCGCAATATGGGCCTCATGTTCTGTTTTGAGCTTCTTGATTTCGCTGCGAAACTGCTATGCGTAGTATTTTAGCTTGACTAATCTTTGTTCTGGCTCTTCCACCAGCTGCACGTTGAAGTCAGGAAGACTTCGACATGCCTCATCCAAAACTCGGACTAGTGTAATCCACTTTCTTTCGGCGTCCCTCCTTCTCTGCTCCGCTGCCTCCAGCTGTGCTGCGGAGCCATGCTGCTGACTTATGGCAGTTTCTAACTGTTGTTGCGAGTATTGGTATTGTGCCTGAATTTCTTTTATAATGGCTGACTGACAGAGATGTAGCTCTATCATAGACAGCTTAGTGTAGTCTATGCCAACCTCCATACTCATCACCGAGCGAGAGGCTGCATCTGTTAATATAAGAGCTGCGCTCGATACTTGCCCTTTGTTATCTCGGGCCGGCCATTTCCTTAGGTCTGGCTGTGCACTCACTGGGGTGTTGCTGGTTGCAGTTCCAGTCACTGACTTCGCTGCTAAGTCCTTAAGCTCTGAGATGTGCTTTGCTACACTGGTGATGGCATCCAAATGCATAGCTGCAAACTTTGACCATTGTTTAGTGAGAACTTCGGTGGACTTTGACAAAGCCTCATCAAGCTCCGCACTTGTCACACTGGGCGCTTCGTCAATATTCTTATCCTTTGATGCCTTCACTTTCTTTCACGATGGTGGTTTGTTTACTTCCTCTGCATCTGGTGTCTTGCGCTTATGCTGCCTATTAGGGTTTGAGGTAGTTTTAACTGAGTATTCTTCTTCTTATTCTTCATCTTCATTTCCACCATCTCCTCCCTGGTTGCTGTCAGTCTGCTGCGACTCAGTCTGTTTGTCACTGTCTTCGGGGTGGTCCTACTGCTGTGTGTGACTGGGGCCTGCGCCCATATCGGTGACAGGGGGGACAGGAATCTTAGGTTTTGTTCCTGTGTCTTTTAACCATTCTGCCGACCATTGCTGTACTACCGCGAGGATATCATCTTTAGTCACTACATATGGCAACTTAAACCATTGATGCTTCTTATTTGCGCAAGCCTGGATAAAAATATGGTGCATATCGGCCCTGAAATTGACCGCTCCATCATACTGAGAGAATAACTCATTACTGAGCCGTGGGGTTTTTATGATCTCATACGAGATACTCATCATATAAAAGGCAAATACATAGTTTGTCATATGTTGGTGGGTTTTATCCTGTGAAACCCACAGCGATGCGTACCTGGCTGCGCCAGGCATGTGCGCTGGTACAGCAGCAAACTGTGCTTCAGTAGGTTCTTGCCATCCTACTAGTGCGATGAGGATAATCAACCATGAGTAGTGGAAGGGCCTACCTTTCTCCTGCCCGTCGCAAGCATCTTCAAGGAATTCCTTCGCAATATATGCTACCCAGTTGTAGCTGTAGCCTTCGGCGCAGTTGATAGCAATTCTGATGACCGGGGCAGGCACTTCAGTTGGTCTGCATTTCCACATAATTTTGCATGCTAAGAGCTCAACTGCAAAGCGAATGTTCTGCTCTTGAATCGCGGAAGTGTGATACCTGCATTTCCCCTTCGTCAGGCCAAAGCGCTCCTTCATGCTTTGTGCGAGCTTCGTATCTTCATGCTTTGAGGGAAATTTTGTCCCTGGATCAGGCCCTGCCATTGGTAAGCCTGTGATCCTATGAATGAGCTCGCCATTAATAAGAATTTTCTTGTCGCCGATCCATAGGTAGCCGTCATGCACTAATGCCAGCATCTGCTTGACCACGATGGTGACCTGTGTGCTGCGACCAAAATGGGGAACATTGAGCATTTTCAGCAAACCAGCTAGATCCAAGCCAGCAGCCCACTGTTTTACTTCCAATAAGGTCTCCCCAGTTTCTTGATATTTAACAAAATGCAAGTATTGGGCAGGTGCAAATTGTGGAAACTTCCCATGGTCACTTGTGTCGTGGTCAGCATACCTACATTAGAGGAATTTTGGGGTCTAAAATGGGCCTCCTAGGGAAAATAATAAAATAATAGTTAAAATAATAAAATAATATTGATTAATTTTGGAGGAAGAAAGAAAAAAACTACTTTTTGTGTTCGTATTTTTGATCGAAATTTGAGTAAAAACAAAGGGAGATATGTCGAAAATACGAACAAAAAAAGTAGTATTTTTTAATGACAAATATGCCAATTCAACCATTATGGTTGAATTATTTTATTGAAATTCTATTGGTTCTTGAAGTCCAACTCACAAAAACTTATTTTGGCACGTTTTCTTATAAGGCCCATTTTAGACCCCAAATTTCCTCTAATGAAGCCGATCTATTTTCCCTGTCATTGTTCCAACCAGCTGCACACCTGGGGGCAACGAGGGGGTGCATATAGTGAACTTAGCATTCCGCCGAGGAGGATTAACTCCTGGTCGAATAGGCTGAAGATATGGTGGTCACTGCGGTGCAATGTTCTCCTCTCCTTCAATTGGGATCTCTGTTGAACCAGGCGGATCCATTCTGGGATCCTCTGATGTTTGCCCAGATTGTTTGTGCCGGTCTTCGTTTCGCTTAGAACAAAATTTCGGCTTAAACTATTTCCTGGAAGATCGTGTCTGCATTGGCGGAGTCGGTGCTGGTAGAGTCTCTTCATAGGATGTAGGCTCAGGTTGGGGGGTGAAGATGTGCTGCAGACCCGTCTGTTCAAATTCTCTCAATAGGTCTTGGAGTTCTCGATCAGCTGACATGGGTTCAATTGTGAAACTCAAGGAAATGTGGAATGCAATTTTTCCGTACCCGAGTGTCTTCATATACAATCCATCAGCAAAATCTACCATAAATGTAAATTGAAGACACCAAATCTGACAGAGGTCCTGTTGCCACGGTGCTAGATTTCGGCGGATACCATTAGGACAAGTAATTAAGGCGAGTAAAGTACCGGCGCCGCCAAATCGACAGTGTTCCAATGGTCGGCTTTTGGGCTGCAGCGCCTCCAGGTCTGCAGCTGCGTCACAATAAGGACCATTGACACCATATGACCTTCGGCATATCCTGACAAATTCCATGACCAAGGTGTGAGCTTCGATCCCACAGGTTGGTACTTGGTGATTTCTTTGTCACCAGACCTATTAGCATGCTGAGGCTCGACCTCCGTATACCAGTTCTCTGCTACAGGTGCCTGGATATGTATAAGCCTATGTGCCCATCAAGGTACATGTTTCTATGCTTCGTAACAGTGCTCCAAGTGTTCCTGCAGTCCACCCTGCCCAATGAACTCGTTGCGCACCTCCTGGAGCTGATCCACAAAGCTTAGGCGAAGAGATTTCTGACAAGCTTCCCAACTAGGAATGTACTTCTTATGGTTATCCCTCCATCTTGCTGTGGTGGCACGGAATGCGAAATCTAGAGTCTCCCATTTCTGTGAATCCGGTATCTGTTTTGAGAATGTCGCACTAAACTCTTCTGGGTCTGTCGAACCATCAAAAACAGGTAGGACTCTTGTAAGCCATCTAAGAGACTTGGTAATTCTGGCACATCTGTGTCCATGGAGCTCATACAATCGGTTCTACTAGTTCTCTAAACCATCATCTGAGTCCGTCATACAGGAGCTATCACACTGCCAATCCATAATACCTTCGGCACTAGGATCAATATAATCTTCTTCCTTAGCGATGATGTTATAGATGTGCTCCAGAACATCCTAATCTTCATTTCTGAGTGGTTCTGTGTATTGTGCTCCTTGTGAGGGATCCAATGGGACTGTGACTCTCAAATATTTCCCTTCGAAAGTCATCTGTCTCTTCTTAAGGTTAATAACTGCAGCATTTTCCATTTCCCACTCAATACCTAACAAGGCTGGATAGGGATTGTTGTCGTCAATGATCTCAATAACTTTGAAGTCTGCTACAGTACAGACGCCATCAATATCTATTGGGACATTAGGGAATCATCCTAGGGGTACAATCTTCTGCTGATTGGCTAATCTCAACTGTTTAGGTGACCAGTCAAGGGTAGGTTTTCCCATTTGTTCCCAGGTCTGTTTGGTTAAGACATTTACCTCTCATCCTAGATCCAAAATAACATCAGTCATATCATATTCTCCTATCTGAGCATTCAATCTCATTTCCCTACCAGTTCTTCTGACTCTATGAACAGCTTTTGCCTGACCAGACCCTTATTGAGGTTCGCAGGAAGCAATAAATTTCTGCAACTCACTTAAAGCATTCTGATTTCTTAAAAGTTTTAGACAACTCTGTAAAAAGGATGATAGTGTACTTACTTTATCCGTCGAAGCTTCTTGCAGCTGCGACTGCTGTTGATGTGGCTGCGCAGGTGCTACTGCTGGGCTAGAATCCACAAAATATTTCTTGGCTTCCATGAATGTCTCCTTTTCTCTTTCAATATCAAAGTCATGGAATTTCACGGGGGCCTTACGAACCCAAGCCTCGTCAGGTTGTTTCTCAGCAGGCTGTATCTGCGTCGTAGCTCCACTTCGGGTAACAACATTAATTGTTGGGGCAGGTCTTTGCTCAACGGAAATCATCTGAAGATTTTGAGTGGGGCCACTATTTCTTTCTTGAATCTTAGCTATCAACTGCGGGCACTGCTCGATCACATGATCTACTGCTCGGCAATATCGACATGTCGTAGTCGGGTTCTGACAGTCGCGAGCCAGATGTCCGGCCTGGTTGCAGTTATAACACACCACCTGACCATGACCCCTGCCAGCCATGCCACCATGACCACGGCCTCCAAAACCACCTCTACCTGATGCACCACCGCAGTAGCCATAGCCATCATTACTCTGTCCCTCATTTTGTACCCGATAGGAATCGTAGGTACATTCTCTCATGAGGTCATAACTACGACACTCATCTTCATTATGTCCTACAGACTTACAGAATTTGTAGTAAGGGTTCTTGGGGACTTGCACATACCTCTGTAGCAGATAACAATTCTCAGGTCGATGCTGGCCAGTTGTCCGACAGATCTCACAATATAGAATAGTAGGGTTGAATGGGTTTGGCGCACCAGTATTTAGGTAATTTCTTACCACAGGACACTGTTCCTTGTCGTGGCCCTCTGTCCGACATTGTGTGCACTAGACCTCTTCGCAACCGGGTTTTCCTTTCTTCATATCACAAAGCTCCAGAGCCATCGCTGCCAACTGCGCTTGGATTTGAGCGATACCAAAGTTATCTTCGACAGGAGCGGTTTCAAGCTTCATCGCGATTTCCAGAGCCTCTTGCTGGTCAGCAACCTTCTGTTGCATGAGTGGAGTTCTGATATGCGGTAGCAACGCTGCAATAAACCATTCCTTGTGCTGCGTAGGTCCAATGGGGAAACTGACTTGGTCTAGAAGAACTTTGAATCTTTGATCAAAGTCCCACACTAATTCTCTGCACCTCTGTTGAATCTATTTCAATTCAGTGATACACTGCGACTCGGATTTCGACTTCTTAAATTCCTTTATCATTGCTGCTTTTATGTCAGCCAATGCATGGTTCTGAGTGCTGGAGAACTTCATGAACCAGGTTAGAGCACGGTCTCTAAAAGAAGTAACCAGCTACGCTCTTTTTGTATCTTGATCCGTAATGGACTTAGCAGTCCACACTGCTTCACATAGAAACCAGAACTGTTCTGGATCCTCTGATCCAGTTCCTTTGAAAATAGGGAGCTTAATGTCATCATGCATATGGGCCATCGCAGGTCTAGGGAGGGAGGGAGGGGGACTGGGAGTAGGTGGGGGGGAAATTACTGGGGTAGACTGACCTACGACAGGAGTACTCGGGCTAGGGTGACTTTTAGACTGCGACGGGTTCTCAGGGATGATAGGTCTTCGCTGCGGGGTTATCGGAGGGTTTCCAACAGAAGGGGTTTCTTCGGGTTCTGAATCTGCGGGATTTATAGGGGGATACTCGGTATGATGACCCTGGGAATAGGATCCAAAATATCTCTTGTACCTTCTGCCACTTCGCAGCAAACCACTTTGCTCGTCGAAGGTATTTTCACTTACAACCATAGGTTAGTAATACTAAATCTAACAGTCTGATTCAATTAGCAATATATCTTTTTCATCCAATAGAATTTTAATTCGCAAACTAAATGAATTCAAAAACTTACCCCTTGGTCCTTTGAAAAACTTTCACTCTGCTTCACTAAAGGAGGTACTCGTGTTGATGGCGAAATCCATCACAAATTCTTCAAGGGTTCGCGTTGTCCAGAATTCAACAGCGCGGGATATCTCGTTGTTCACCCTTTTTAATATATTAATTCTCGCGGGGATCCAAGCAGGAAACTGACGTGCTTGGAAGTTCGTCCTTCGCTCTGTTAACCTGGATAACCACTGGTGCAACTCTATGTGGATACTACCAAATAAAATTTCATAAATGTCACAAAAAAACATACCTTTGTAAAAAGCCGTTTGCACTACGACATGGATCTTTGTTCTCTTGCTCAACAAATTTCAGATAAGTCTCATCAAGCCAATCACCGATTTCCTTCACAGAGGGCCTCCAGAAAATAGCCCTCGAGGTACGACGTAAACCCCTCTTGAGAAGATACTGAGTTCAACTGGAAACAGAACCAATTTGTTGGGCTATGGGGCAGACCCAGGTTTTATATCTTTAACTTCGCACCAACAAAAGACCCACAGTGTTGGCCCTTTCAGCAACAACCTGCGAACAGGCTGCAGTCTCACCCGAAACAGCTATGGGGTGCCGCAGAACCAAATTTCTGCAAGCAGAAGAGGGATATTACTATACCTTTAGCTTTTAAATAGATTATAAATATAAATCACAGAGCTTAACATTCACTTATTTAGCTTCGCAGTTAGATAAACAAACAGTGCCTTGCGCAACCCTTTACTGGGAATTCACAGCGAAGTTATTATCTAGAAGTGATCTTTATTTATCAGATATATAGATATGAATGCATGAAAGAACACAACATAAACAACACACAGAACCATGACACAATATATAACGTGTTTCACCCCCAGTGTAGGGGTTACGTCCACAGAACTGTGTTTTATTCAATCTTTCTACAAAAACCACAGTTCTGATCTGCGCACTAAGTTGCAGATCCCTTCAGTCCTCAAAGCCGCGCACACAGCTGCATATTTCCTTATCACCCAAAAACCCTCTGCACACATAGCTGTAGAGGTCGTCCACGCACACAGCTGGGACTTAACCTTTTCTTACAAAATTAGCCTTAGCTTCGCATCAATTCCCTTTTACATAAAAGCCTAACCTAACTTATTTACAAGAGTGCTTATTTATACATCGCACTATTACAAAACCATGGACTTAAACCATGGGTTATTACAAAAAGAGGGTTTTTTCTCAACCCCAACACCCCTAAGACTATTTTGAGTTGTAACTCCGCTTACAAACCCACATAACCCCGCGGAGTTGCCTAACTTAAGGACCGTTAAGGTGCGCGCCCCAACACCACCAACAACAAACATTCCTCTTCCTAACACTACTACGGTTGTACCTCCCACCAGTCAGGGAGGATCCTCGTGGATCCAACCTGTCATTACTCCACTTTCTTGGGGATATACTTATCCCAGAACTCAGCCACCCACTATTAATTAGTATTATCAACCGACACCATCGACAGCAGTCTACCTTGGAATGCCTTACCCTGGAAATGTTTTTGTACCTTGGGGACAACTGAATTGTTCTAATGTCCCATCTTATGGAGGAGATTTTCTAAATACTATTGGGCGGTCTGGTGGTCCACCACCTGGAGGCCCCCCGAGAGGACCTAGAGGAGCTGAATGATCTAGAGGACCTGGTGGACCATCTGGAGTCCCACCACCTAGTGGGACACCATCTAGAGGACCCCCATCCAAAGGCCCATCGACTGGAGGACCACCTTACGAAGGTCCATCACCTGGAGGACCCCCACATAGAGGACCACTAGTGACCATCTCCAAGAGGACCACCACCACCACCACGACCTCCCGAAGGACCACCACCACTTGGAGGACCACCCCTTGGAGTCTCGCCTCACTTGGGTGGCCCACCACTTGGTGGACCTTCTAGTAACCAAAAACCTAATCAACCAGCCTTGGGGGCATCATCCATGCCCATTTATCAATCTTCCTATGGTCCTACTGGGCCACAAATTCCATACTAGCATTACTAGTATCCTCAACCCAATCAACAATTTCCATTTCTAGCTACATTAGATCTTCCAGATCTGTCCAGAGAAATAAATGATCCAATACATCATGACCCCTCTTGGCCATCCATTCCGGTCAAATTACCTTCGGATTTACCAAAGTTTGATGGTAAACCCAGTGAGGATCCTAAGAACCATGTAATGAATTTTCATCTATGGTGTTCATCAAATTCTCTGATGGATGGCTCGATCCATCTATGAATATTTCAAAGAACCCTCACAGGAATTGGTATATAGAGCTACCACATCACTCTTTCTGGGATTTCAATGCTTTAGCAATGGAATTCTTAACTAATTTTCAGTTACCAATCCCGTACAAAACATGTACATATATGTTTACCTCACTTTTTCAAACTACATCAACCCATATCTTCGATCACATACATGAATGGAGGAGAAGACGTAGGTTAATTAATGCTCCCATTCCTGACTAGTTACTCGCTGATGGTTCACAAAGTATTTACTCCCACCCATTGCTAGAGATGTTTCCATGGGAGGCACTGTTACAAAGGACCAAGCAAGTAGCCATGCTCAATGCTTAGACATGGTTTACTCCCAGTCAGGTACTCTGTATGACTTAATTCCCCATGCTCCTCGTCCCACAACTGATCCATCAAGACCCACAAATGAACCACCTGCTGATGGCATCCTTGGTTCAGTTCAAACTCAACCATCACACCAGTAAGCCACCCAACACCACCATCCAAAACTGCACCTTCTCCTGTTACTTTTGTCGAGGTAAATGCGGTCCAATCCGCTGAAAATTCGGGTGGAAAAAATAAAGGAAAGAATAAATAAAAAAAACCTAATAATCAATAGGAAGGTAAGAAATCACCCAATCCTAATGTTGATTCAAAAGGTAAGAGAAAGGTAAAATATCCCTGCTTAATCTATGGAGGTGATAATTTCACTAAAGAATGTCCTCGTCGTGAGGAAGTGAATAAGTTTTTGAAAGGTTCACCCACCCCAGCAGTTCTCAAAGACCCTTTCCCCTCCCAACAACAATTGTTTGATCATTAATCTTTGAATTGGCCTTCTTCATCGATTAATGAAGTTAAAATGATTTCTAGTGAAATGATTAATCTAAATACAAGAGCACATAGTTATGACCCTCCTCCATGTTGGAGACATTTACCATCATACACACTCTTCAGTCAAATTGGCCTAGTTAAACCACTATCCTAAGTTTAATTGACATGAAGGAGCATTAATTACCATCATCCCAGTCACTCCCATGCCTACCTACAGTCAAGGAGGCTAACTTAGCCTTTCCTACAGTCAAGGAGGCTAACTGGAGCATTCCAGGGGTGATCTGGGTGACATTCATGCACCTAATTGCTAACTGGGGGTTACTTTCAGTTCAACCAATCAGTTACAGTCAGTTAAGGTGCCTCCATGC